>VZTO01009312.1:0-17499 GCA_013400615.1 Syrrhaptes paradoxus | reverse complement strand
TTAAAAATGTTCCTGCTTTGCACCCAATAAAATGACTTCAGTATTTGCATCTTTAACTTGCTTTTCTTTCTCTAGCTATAGACAGCCAGGTGTTATGCAAATACATTTTTGAGTCTTGTAGTACTACATGAGGAAAAAAAAAAATCTGCTAGATAACCTGAGCATTGTTTTCTCTCATCAGTGGGGTTTGCATATGAGACTAGCAAGCATAGGGAGAAAATAAAGGCAAGAAACGAGAAAAGTTTCTAGTAAATTTTGCTGACTTTTTTGAAGAAAACAGACCTGTCACGACATGCTGCCCTTAGAGATCATGCGTGAGGCTGTGAATGCCTCCATAGTGATTTCTACTGGAGTTCCTGCTTCTAAACAAGCACAACTTGATAACAGATAATATGGTTGAAAGTCCTTCAGCAGTGATTCCCACGGTGAGCTGAGCGACAGCATACCCGAGCAGGAACAGGTACCACGAGGGCTCACTTGCTCTAGAGATTCACAGCTCTTCCCTAATGGTAATAAGGCTTCCAGAACAGCATCTGCTGATCTTCTCTGCTTTGTGCCTGCTCTACACACACCTTTACCTTTACCCACCCCCCCAGATGTGCTCCTCAGCTGTGCAGGAACAAGCTGATGTGAGGACTATTAGCGCTAACGAACACACACTTGCAAACCCACTATTTGCACATCTGCTTTCTGAACGTAACAACCACTGGCATAATGGCCATACCAAATCCTTGTCTCCGAGGCCTTAGTTTGAGACACCTTTGTATCTTATTGCTAATAAACGACTCCTGACAATAGCAATGAAGTCACAGCTAAGAAGTACCTTTCCCTGTCTCCCTGGTGTTCCAGTCTGTAATATATCTAGAACTTTCTCAGCCAACATCTTTCCTAGAGGAGAGAGCCATCGCACCATAAATAGTATTTTGGCATTAAGGTTTGTTGGGGTTTTGTTTGCTGTTGAAAGCCCCCGCTCCTCCCTTTATTCATGGACACAGCAGGGGCAGCTTTCCCACAGTGTTTCACAAACATCTCTTAATCCTGCCTGGAGAAATCATTTCTTTGCTTTTGTGTCTTTTTTATCTCCGGCCTCCCTGCCAAGGGTACCAGTGGAGATGCTGCCACAATAAAAGATGCAGGGATTAATCACTGACGTACAAACACCCCGTGCAGATGGAGCAGAGCGGACTGACAGCCCCCTGCTTGAAAGCTCTGCCCCTGGAGGGGTACAGCCAAGCTCTGAGCTCTTGCCGAGTCCCACGTTGCTGTAGCGGTGTTCTTCCAAGTACCAGAGCTAGGTTAAATATCAAACCTCCCACTCGTTCCTACGGATTTTTATAAACTGAAATTGTACTAACCTACATCCTTCCTGCTTGTGAAAGGACTTAAAGGCTTTGCTGGTCACAAGCCTTTCTTTACTCAGAGATCAGGTACGCTATAAGCAACACTATATTCTTCTTCCCTCTGCTTCATGTCAAAGTAGCTAAAATCCACCTGTGTTAAACCAATGGATAAAATATTTTCTCCACTTATTCAGCCAGTTCTTAGTTCTGGATAAACCGTTCCAAAACCAGTGCAGTAATCTCAGAAATGAAATCGTACTGCTGCTGGGTAGAATGACTTTTTGGCTGATAAGGAAACAGCTGACCAGACCCCATTGACGGTAACTAGAGCTGTCTCAATCCAGCAATTGTCTTTTAAACACAAATCATTGCATGTACGAAATAAATCAAATGGATGAATGATTCATAAGATGAAGGATGAAAGCTTAGCTAGGATGAATTTACTAATGTTGCATTTCTACATCTCTCCTTCCAGTGTGGGCACCACGCTGAACACGGTTAACAACGGATTGCTTTTTTTTTTCCTCCTAACTGATTAATGTTTGCTCACGGGAGCTTGATTACTGTATTACAAGTCACAAATTTGCAAGATTAAAAATGTCTGTTGAATTAATTAGCTGCAAATCAACCTAAGCAAAGCTTGACAAGTTCCAAGCTGTTCCAATAAAATAAGAAAAGGAGGAATCGATAGCAGCCACAGATACATGACAATATGCTGGCATTGTGCGACCATAAATAGTGGCAGCTGCCCTCTCTGCTGACAAAGGAAGATTTTTCATTGTCTGTACAGTGCTGTCCTAAGGCTAAATGCTGCCCAGATCGGTGCGGCAATCGCACCGGTGGCTAAAGTGTTCCCAGTGATGCATCTCCTGTGGGCCAGCTCCAACCCAGCAGGAACTGGAGCTGGAAACCAGCTGCCTGCTTTGTTTTCCCTGTAAGCAAGAGCGAACAGCCACAGTGCCAGCACCAGGACCCATCACAGCACGTGCGGATGCTGGCTGATAGGAAGGCAACCTGTATCCCAAAACAGGATGTAGGGTATGACGTTGGGTGTGACTGCTCTTGAACCTTCCTTCTGTAGCTACTGCCATTGTCTGACGCAGGCACTGTGAACATTTTAGATCTATCTGCCCATAAATCAGATTTTACCATATTTTTCAAACACTTTCCTTAATGCTGAATGGTGACTCAGGCCAGGAACTCCGCATGGACTTCAGTGCAGCAAGGGCCTTCACTGGCTAGTAGCCTTTTCCTCAGCTTCTAAAATTTAAAATTAATTCTTATCAGACATTGTCTAAGAAACAATCTGGGATACACAGACACATTGAAAAAAAAAGCATCAGCAATTAAAATTTCAGAAATAGCTACTGTGCATGCATGGTACATTTAAATTAACCGGGGTATTGTTTTCAAATACATGCACTTGAAATTCATCTTCAGTACATAATCCATGAACTAGCAAATCTTTCCTTCTGACAGCACGTATCAGGCAACTGCATATGTTTTGGGTAACAAACACTTTTCAGTGTTCTTCAGTCAAAATTCAAGTAAAACATCCTAATTATTGCAGGTTATTTCCTTTGTAAACTACTGACATTGATAACTGAGAGTGAAACAAATACAACCAACATTAAATGAAACAAGGGTTTAATTGATCTTTTTGCCATTTGACTATTTTTTCCTTGATTAACTAAATGTGATAAATTCTTATTTATTTTGTACAAATCTTTTTTCCCCCACTCTATTCTTTCACCAAAATATTTAAGATGATGAAATACGGAATTAGACTTATTTCCTCCACAACTTTTCATTAAAGTACTGGTATAGTACATTGCAAAGATGTCTCCATCTCCATTGTTTGGCAAAAGAACTGGGATTGCAAAGGATTGGGCTCAGGGAACTGCGGATAAGCTCCATGGTGCACACACAAAGTCTGCCTGAGCTCCTACTAGAAACCAGGTGAACGTGGCTAGAGTAGCACCCAGTGCAATAACAGACCTGATTCGAGGCAGTGTGTAGAGACTCAGGCTTTGTCACAGTGCTATAACCATGTTCTTACAGCCTTTGGTCAGGTTGGAAGGTGAGCAGTGGTTTTCTATCCGCCCCCAGTTTTTATTGTAGACATCGGCAGTGGCGCTGGACGTGCGCAACAGCTTCAGAGTCCTCAACACCAAGGGGCCCAAATATGTCAAAATTCTAGAAGTATGCCTACATCGCACGGGATAACCTTTAGGATTTCCACAAAGAGGAAGAATAGCCTCAAAATAAGTGGGAGGGAGCGTGCCCTTCTCCTCCCTAGTGTGCAGCCCTATAGCCCTCCCCTGAGAGATGGCAGCTGGAGATGTGAATCGTTGCTAGCCGAAGAGATAAGTGAGCCTGGCTCTCCCCTTGGTCTCTGCTTACCGCAAATCTACTGCTGGAAAAGCAGTCGTGACTATTTCTGAGCAAAGCTCCACCTAATAGCACCCTAGAGGACCCGAGTCCTTCAAGATGGGCAGAAGAATACCTGCTGAGGGGATCCTGGCTGGCTTGGGTGGGAGATAGGAGCTGAGCTAATCTCTGTGAAGATGGAGGTGTTTGTGACCAAGGCCAGGGGCCAAATTTTAGGTGCTTGAGTGTCTAGCATAGAAAGCTCAGGGGCTCCTGGTTAGTGCAGTTTGGAGGATCAGAGTGTTAGCCTGAGCCCCCTGATGTCCCCGCACGGACCTCTGCGGGGGTGCCGCAGCATGCCCGGTGTCTGCTCCCCGTGTGCTGTGGATTGACTCCAGCCCATGTGCTTGGTTCTCCCCTCTGCGGGATCTTTGGTGCAGGAGGTGGGAGAGACAGCGCTGGGCTATCACCAGACCTTGCCCTGGGTGGACTCGTAGCACCCAAACACAGCCCACACCTTGCCCTAGTGCTACGCTACATCTCCCAAGCCTCATCTAGACATCCAACTGGCAGCTGTTTTACCTCGAGGAGGTAACTTCTCAGCACAATTCTGCTTTGCAGGACCTTCTACACCATCGGTGGCTGGGTGGACGCACCTATTTCATGATAGAAATGCTTTTGTGAGGTTTAGTTCAGTGCAAAAAAACTCCCAAACCCAACAGTTTGTTAGAAGGATGTGGACTTTCTTCCCGCAGAAGAGATCTGGTGTAAAAAGGCTGCTAGCCTAGGGCTACAGCACACCCAGAAGCAAGATCCAGAAGCAATTGCTTCCAAAGGTATCTGAAATAAGAGGCCAAAATCTACCGACACAGAAAATGTTTGTATCCATAGCAGTCATGTCTGTCTTTCTACGAATTTAACATCTAGTTACACCGACAAATCTGCCACATTTTTAACTCTATCCCAACCATTCCTAAAAATGAGATTTTTGGTTACACTTCNCTCCTCCCTAGTGTGCAGCCCTATAGCCCTCCCCTGAGAGATGGCAGCTGGAGATGTGAATCATTGCTAGCCAAAGAGATAAGTGAGCCTGGCTCTCCCCTTGGTCTCTGCTTACCGCAAATCTACTGCTGGAAAAGCAGTCGTGACTATTTCTGAGCAAAGCTCCACCTAATAGCACCCTAGAGGACCCGAGTCCTTCAAGATGGGCAGAAGAATACCTGCTGAGGGGATCCTGGCTGGCTTGGGTGGGAGATAGGAGCTGAGCTAATCTCTGTGAAGATGGAGGTGTTTGTGACCAAGGCCAGGGGCCAAATTTTAGGTGCTTGAGTGTCTAGCATAGAAAGCTCAGGGGCTCCTGGTTAGTGCAGTTTGGAGGATCAGAGTGTTAGCCTGAGCCCCTTGATGTCCCTGCACGGACCTCTGCGGGAGTGCCACAGCATGCCCAGTGTCTACTCCCCATGTGCTGTGGATTGACTCCAGCCCGTGTGCTTGGTTCTCCCCTCTGCGGGATCTTTGGTGCACGAGGTGTGAGGGACAGCGCTGGGCTATCACCACGCCTTGCCCTGGGCGGACTCGTAGCACCCAAACACAGCCCACACCTTGCCCTAGTGCTACGCTACATCTCCCAAGCCTCATCTAGACATCCAACTGGCAGCTGTTTTACCTCGAGGAGGTAACTTCTCAGCACAATTCTGCTTTGCAGGACCTTCTACACCATCGGTGGCTGGGTGGACGCACCTATTTCATGATAGAAATGCTTTTGTGAGGTTTAGTTCAGTGCAAAAAAACTCCCAAACCCAACAGTTTGTTAGAAGGATGTGGACTTTCTTCCCGCAGAAGAGATCTGGTGTAAAAAGGCTGCTAGCCTAGGGCTACAGCATGCCCAGAAGCAAGATCCAGAAGCAATTGCTTCCAAAGATATCTGAAATAAGAGAAATCTACCGACACAGAAAATGTTTGTATCCATAGCAGTCATGTCTGTCTTTCTACGAATTTAACATCTAGTTACACTGACAAATCTGCCACATTTTTAACTCTATCCCAACCATTCCTAAAAATGAGATTTTTGGTTACACTTCATAACGTTTCTTGGCTGTTTTTATTTTACTGGGTCTTGCATGTAGAAGGTTAGATTTGATCTTCCTATTAGTTGGCCATTTATCTCACAATTTCTTGTAAATATCAACGAATACAGCATTTATAACTCTGTTGTTTATAACTCTTACCTCTCTAGCTCACGCAAATCACCCCATAAATTGCTGAAGAGGATTTTTTCCCTCGCATCCTCCATACCTCTCCTCTTTGCTCCACGATTCAGAGCAGGCACACGGCTTACTAATTGGGTATATTAGATCCTCTGCATGAGAATTAAATACGTTCAGAAAAAAATTAAGCATTCAGAACAAAACGTAAGTAAATACAGGAGCCAAGCTTACACGTTTAGAAAAATTTCCTTTTAATGAACGCAGAGGTCAGCAATTGGCTTTTGTAAGGATCACTGAAATGAGTGGTTTCAGAGACATTTTTCCAAGTCTCCTTAAAAGGATCACAAAACTGTCAAAATGGGTATGTTCGTAAATGTTTGGACTAAAAAGAAAAGAAGAAGAACCCGTTCAATTCATGCTGAGTCAGCACTAAGTTTAGAGCACGCACTTCCAGTTGAGCCAAGTGGCCGCCAGGCTCTTTGGTATGGAGCAGCTCTCCGGCTGCCTTCAGTTCGGAGCCTGGAGGTGAAGACTTTCAGTGCTGTGGTCTGAACCCATGCAGCTATTTCCTCAAGGCCAGGAGCCCAGCTTTCCCATATTCATACCCCTGTAACTGCGAAGAAATCCCACCGAACACCTGCAGTGAGGTCATGATGGCAAAACAAATGGTCTCAGGGGACCCCTCAGTGTTAAACAAACGTAGATCGGTGATGCTGTTTTCCTGACTGTGCATGAGCAAGGCTTTCCCAGGTCACCTGTTTCTCCTGTAATGAAATCTGCTCACACCAGATGTGAGAAATCATCTTAGAAGCAGATCACTCAACAGTTTGCAGCCCATTGAAAATGATGATGGAATTTGTTTCGAAAAAATCGCTTTATGTGAGCCTCAGTAATCTGTTGTGGGTTTTTTTTTAAATTCACATAAAGAATCTGTTCTCATTTTGCATTTTATCCATTTTCTTGGAATAAAGACAAGCGGATTCAATGCCATAATGAAAAGACATTATAAACATCAAGGGAGCATTTGATAACATAACGTCTCCTGCTATATAAATGGCTGTTTGCCACTTGCTCCATTTGGCTTTCTGCTGAGAGCACGGGCTTCATGCGAGCTGGTCTAATTGCTACAATTAGCAAAATTAAATGGCTTATTGTGTATTTAGACAATTCTTCCCACGTCCTGTATTGTTACACTACAGAATTGGTAATTACAGTGTTGGGCTTGTAAAGTCACGGACACGTGTTGTGATTATTTTAATCACGCACCTCTCGTAGCGTGTTTAGACGGATGCACAAATGCAATTTCCTCCGCTTCCCACCGTGCACAGGAGCAAGAGAGGCAGCAGTAGGACCCCAGCAATCGGCTGAAGTCTTTTCCTTGGCATTGTGCAGGCAGTGCAGGGGGTGCAGAGTAAATCACGGCATCTCAGTCCCGATTGCACCACGTGAGGGATGGAGCAAAGGGCAGTGGCTTTGGGAGCTGAGCCCATTAAAACCCAATCAGCGCCACTTTTAAGGCTCTTAAGGAGTTGTTGCATGATCAAATCACAGACACTTCAGAATTCTTTAATCTGGGTTCTAAAAAAAACCAACAGGCTAGTTGTGAATATTTGCTAGCCAATAAAAAGTAAATGAATATATTGTGGGATTGGGAGTCTCTTTCCAAATAAAGCAACATTCATACTTTCAGTACCACTCATGGATTGCTCTTTTGGGGACATAATGATATATTGGCTAGATGATCATATATTTTAAACAAATTTGGGTTTAATAGCTATTTACCACTTATTAAAACTGCAGCTCAAATAATTTATCTCCCCTGCTTAAAACTTTACAAAATCAGGCAGCTGCAGACTAGCACTTAATTATGGAAGGAAAATATTCTGAAATGTTCTAGAAATTAATTAATAGACAATTTGTCGATTTGGCAATGAAAATAGCATTTATATGCCATTAAGCCCATAGAACCCAAGCACAGACACATTGTTCTAGCACAGGAAGCATATTTAAACTGACACAAACAACAGTGGAAATGAGCTTTTGCATTATTAAATCTGCATGAAAAAAGTATTGCACATATTTTCAAATAATTCATTTTTTAGAAAAAAAAGATTATCTGATATTTTCTTATATGTTTTCTGAATGAACATGGGTATGCGTTACCTGCCCTTTATCTAATTAGAGCAGTGAACACCAATTAAATTGTCTTTTCTGTAGCATACAAATCCACAGCTTTCCAAATTTTAGAACCAAGTCTTTAACCAGAGGAGTTACTGTTAAATCTGATGGCAAATTTGATTCATTAGAACAATACTTAGATGACTCTTACTTCTAAAAAAGAGATGTCATTGCTTTTCTTTACCAGAATAGAATTATGAACTTTTATATTTTTGTGTTATTCTGTAACGAAATTTAAAAGACTTTGATTTTTCATTATTTCAAAAGCAGAAGTTATTTTTTTTTACATTTTTTTTTTTGCTATTGCTGTCTTAATTGAACTTCATTAATAGATATTAAAACGGTCTGTGGTAAAAAGAATAGTGCATATTGATTATTAACTGTCCGTAAGGCCATCATGGGATTTCAACGTGGACTATGTTTCATCTTCTATAAAAAATTCTTACAGCTTTTAATGCAACTGTTCACAGCCAAGCAAATTAAGAAAGTGTCCATGCAGTCATCTGAGCATTGCAATTTCAACGGCCATCCTGTTCTCAGTGCAAATGTCACTGACATTATGAACGGAACAGAGCAAGATTTTGGAGAGCAAATTTTGACTTGGTATAAAACGACTTCTCGCCCTTCTGCAAACAGCCAGATTGACTTCTGAAGCCCAGCTGTGCACAGGTACTGCCACCTATGGTGCTGTGCACTCAGACCCTGCCGTAGTTTAAAATAAATTTACAAACATTATTAAAAAAAATTTAAAATGCTGGGAGAGTACAGAAAGTAAATGCTAGGTAATAAAACCCACGCGGATAAATAATGCCTCCATGTCCTTCCTTCCACAACCAAACAAGAGCAAATGAAACAAATTCACCCCAAACCTTCTTCAGAAAGCTTGCAACACAAGCACTGGTCCAGAGCACGACCCTTTAAATTCTGTACGAAGCAACATTTCTGTGATGCTGCAAGCCCTGCCAAAGGGCTCCAGAGCACTGCCCGCTGTGCGTGCTAAAATTTCGGATTTAAACCAGCAGCAAACACATTGAACTGTTTGTAAAAGAAACCCTCACATCTGGGCTTACAAAAGTTTGCCTTGTTTGTAAAGAAAACCAGCAATTTTCTTGTGCAAGCTAGCATTTGATTCTGGAGTGAAGGCTCTGCTGAATTTGACAGTTGCTCCCAAAATATCTTTTTTTTTTTTNTTTTTTTTTTTTTTGCAGTTCTTGCAGTGGTATATTTTGTGAAAAAAAATGTGAATGCTTTTTTCTGAATAACCAGCTCCATGGAGGGAAGGGCAACCACTTTGCACAAAGCTTCAGGTTTGGACTATCAAAGAACTATTTTATTAAAAAAAATATTATGGAGACAGTTGGCCACTGCTTCCTTTGAAAACATCTAGGAAATCCTTGGAGCACAGGTGTTTTCTGCTCTGTGTACAAGCTCCACCTGACTTGCAGATTCCTGCACTCCCACAGATGTTCTGTTTTGAGGAACTTGCCCCAGCAAAGAACACCAGGCATTGAGCGTTTCACTAATTAAAAAAAAAAATAAATTAACATTAATAATGGCTAATTGAACGCATACAAAGAAACACGGGCTGTGTAACCTTGGCCGTTTCGTGGTACAAAGATTAATAACAGGAAAGACTGCAATGTACCCAGCAACATATACAGCAGTGACTACGCTGAATATACCTGACAGTGAGGGTTACACCAGTCACCAGGTCTTCTCCATCCTGACCATGCCATTTACAACAGTAACTCTTCCGTTCTGGTTTGCTCTCCTATAAACGGATGGAAATAGTTATAGCAAATTGTTTCGTATGGAATCACTTGATGTCTTTAGAAGCCACTTCCATTTGAAGCAGGATCCACAGTTTATAGAATATTCTAAAAGTACCCATGTAGGCTTTCATATGGCATTACACTGCAAAACAAACCCATCGCGTGTGAAAACCAGGTTTGTATCAACCCGCAGAAGCCAGTTGTTAAAATTCATGGACCAATTCTTAAAATCTAAGCTAGAAATAGAATGAAATGTATTAAAAGATTTGAGGTTTATAAAAAGTAACCTTTTTATACCATATTTTTACTTTACAAAAATATTGAAATAATTCATGAGTTTTTCACTCTGCACCAGCTTAAAAAAAATACTATCAAATTTTGACTTTGCACCTTTAATGCATCTGAAAGCACCATCAGGGGATACTTTTAACATAAAGGAGGATACCATTGACTAGATTTAGGGAGGTATTTAAAACCCAAAAGCTTACAGCAAAAACACTCTGTTACAAGAGATTCAACGTAATTTTCAGACGTATCTGGACACAAGTCTCGAACAGGCAGAAGAGGGTCTTCCACATGACTTGCTTCTATTGTACTTCGGTGAATATACTTACTAAGAGGTGGCTGAAAGCCTTTAAAAGACATCACTTGCACCTTGGGTGGGAGAAATCAGAGTTGTCTCTACACGTTGAGAACTTGATCGGTCTTTCCTGCTTCTCGTTGTGGTAGGGCTGGTGCCGCTTGTTATCCGTCCCCCAGGCAATATCGACCTTGCGGTTATACAACGTTTGGCACTAGAAGGGTATGGCATGTCACGGTCTCTTGTCACCCCTGCATACATTCACACACTGAATCATGCATCCTCAGTCCTGAAACAGAGACGTTTCAGTGTCTTCATCTCCTTGGAGTTTCTTCCGAAATATTTGAATGGGGTCCTCCCAAAGGTTTACAATATGAAAACTGTACTTCCCTGTTCTTTTACATATATATATATATATTATTTTTTTTTTGCAAATTGAACACTGAATCATGATTATCATTTAATGTACATCACTACGTGCTAGAGCTCCTTATTTCTCCTGAAAACCGGAAGTGAGCTGCATAGGATTTCTGTTGAAAATAACATAATGAACTTAAATTGCATTTTAAAAGACTTGGAAATTCCACAGGAAACAAACAGTTCTGGTAATATTAATGTTTACGACCTAATTAATCAGAATTTAGTTTATTTTCCACTGACAGCCTTACAAACATGACGATGTATCTTTTTAATTAAGAACTATTTTGCAAACCTATTCTAACCTGAATCGTTGATTTACGGGAGTGTTGAAGACTTCTAGGCTCCTATATATTTTTTTTTTTCACCAGAAAACAGTTTTCATAACAGCAACATTGAGTGCTACAGTTTTGTTGGTTTTGAAAAGGGGTTTTTTTTTTTGTTTCTTTGTTTTTGCTATTGATTATGCAAATACCAATCATTCATTTCTAAAATAAAAAGCACTACTGGCTAAAGTTGAAAGCTCTGGTCCGAGCCTCCCTAGTGGTTTGATCGTAAGCACTGTGCAGTCAGACTTTCACAGCAGCAAGGAGTCGTGGGTGAGTTTCCCCAGCTGATATATCTACGTGTGGGTCAGGGTTTGGGGTCTTTTTTGAGGCTTTCAGGTGATGCTGCTGTATCAGTGTCCTGCAGACAGATCAAATGATAATCATGATGATAGCCAGGCTAAGAACACTACAGCTTGCTGCTCTACTTGCAGTACGCAGTTCAGTTGTCCCTACAGCCCTACTGTCAACCCTTAGTTGGGGAACGTAACATGGGAGCTTCTTCAAGCTGTGGTGTCACTTTGCTTACAAGGTGGTTTCGTATTCCAAGCGCTCCTGGATAAGGGCATCGTCTTTATACTGTAGCCGTGGAGGAGCAGGGGAACATTCAAACGCTAAGATTGCCTTCCTCAGGCTCCTGTCCAACACGTGTCTCTCCCAGGCTGGGTACCTGTTCCTGAACAGATCGATTTTAATGACAGACTCCTCAATCCTTGGCGGCCGGGATGAAGGTGTGGACGGTGCGGTGGGTCTCACCTGAAACACAGGCACACACCCATCCCTCTCCGCGAATTTTTGATCCCGCTCGCTCGTGACACTCCGGTTGTTGGAGATGGACCGGAGAGTGTTTGTTGCCACTTCTGTGGGCAAGGTGAAGGCCGCAGCGGGGTCCTCGCAAGCACAGCTTGGTGACTGCCCAAACCTTGGTCCGTTGGGGTGAAAGAAGGCATAGTACATTAGCATAAAAACAATGCCTGTTAAAAAGCTGCTGAACACTACGCACAGTGCTGGTATGGCAAATGCATCCGAGATGGGTGGGGCCTTGTACAGGTACCAGAGAGCACTCAAGGCGGTGTTTTCCAAAAGGATCACAAAATAGTAAATGAAAAGCCTACAGCGTGTCCTCCCTTCCTTGACGTTGAACCAGCTGAAGATATAGATGATCCCAACCACCATGTCAAAAACGATCTCCTCCCATTTCGTGATGCAAAACTCTGTCTCGCAGTGGACGATCCAGAAGGTCATGATGCACCAGTGCAGCACGATGAAGATCCCAAAGTACAGCTGGAAAACCGAGGCGAACAGAGCGAAAGTGATGACCCTTGCCGCGATTGTGAAGAAATGCCAGCAAAACTGGATTATCACCGCCATGTAACTGATGGGTTTCTTGTCATCACGGGAGTCGCGGAGAGCCTTTTGGTAGGAAGCCAAAGCCCAAGCCAAGGATACAAGAGATGCTGCAGCAGTAAGACCTAGGAGGAAACAGGAGATGCAGTTAAGCCATAATTAGTACAGCAGCACTTAGTCGAAACTGGGGAGGTCCTTGCTGCTGTAAACGTGCTCTTCACCACTCACACAATAAAATCTCTTCCTTCTCCTTTAGTTCTGCCGACACTGAGAAATGGACCTCTGCTGCTGAGGTTTCATTCCCTTTATAAACTCACTGGGGTGCTGGATGGGCACAAACACGAGTGGCTAGCAAACGATGCTCTGCAACGCTCCTCTAGCAATTTTGTGTTTGACATAAATTAATTAATTCACAATTTTGAGCAAGTTGTGAAAAGGTGTCTGTCAGCCGTGTGCTTTAACAAGATCTGCTCTGCTTATTGTTTTAAAGAATCACGTGAATTTTCTGATTTTGATAAGTCATCAAAGCAGCTTGATAGAAAGCAACCAAGTCTTTCTAATGAAAATGCCAGCATCATATACATACAAACTAAATCAATAACAATGTGAGCATAAATCTCCATTTTCAAAATAAGCTAATGTAACTCTTGTTACATCAAAGTTTAAACTAGCAGCTTTACTCTTGCTGAGGGAAAAAATGTTGCTCATTTTGATATTTCCACCACTTTTAAACAGAATATTAAGAAGTAGATAAGGTCAAAACTTTATTTTCTTGCCGTAGGAAATTAATTTTAGAAATGTTGGGATTTTTTTACTGAATTAAAATTCTGAGTATAGATGTTTCTAAAGTAGAGAGATATGTGCTAGGGTTCACAGAGCCATTCTGTCGTCCATATATCACACAATTGCCTATTTATAAGGCCCTGAACAGTAGTATTTCTGGAAAACATTTAAAATACTTTTTCACAAAACGAATTAAATATAACATTACTTCTCATGAGATTTTTAGACATAATTTTTGTGAAAATTAATTCCTATTAACATGAAAATACAAAACCATTTTTTAAAAAATAAAAACCGTTTCTGCTTATTTTGAATGTGTATTATTCTCTTTCCTCAAGTGCGTTTGATTTTTGTTGGTAAGTAAACACAAAAAAAAGTTGCTTTGCAACTTAATCTAATTTTTAAACCGATCTATTACTACCAGAAAAATACCTTACCTTCCCATTTAAGTAGTGATATAGTTCAGCATAATTATTCAAATGCTTAACACTTACACAGCACTCAGTTAGAAATGAATGATAATTCTTCTTTAGTAGTTGATTAATTTTTATTTGCTCATGACTCAGATCAAGCTGCTTTGGATGGAAATGGGAATTCAATTGAAATGCAAAAAAGCCCAGCCTTTTAAATGTATTTATTATCTAGATAAAATGGCAATAAATATGTTGTATGCAGAGGAAAAAATGTATCAAAAGATTTTATACTTAAAACTGATTTATTACCAAAGCAAATTTTATATACAGTTAATGAATGAATTCATAAATCTCAACATCCCAGACTGAGAAGTTATTCATAGACCGTACGAGCACAATGATGCTGCAGCTTAACTCGATTTCTAACCAGTTCCTTACCTTTGAACTAGTTATTGAAGTAAATCAAACTGAAATGGAGAAAACATTTACTTTGTCTGCTGTTAAAAGCTGTTTAATCATTTCAACAACCTTTGGTTCTGGATGCACAGACAACATTTTTCTTCCCTGTTCAATAGCTTTCTTTAGAGCCTAACCAACAAGAATTATTTAAATATTATAAATCTTATGCAAATTTTGTTACTACAGAGTGGTACGTTAAAGCCTAAATACATATTGCTATTCACTTTAGGAAAAAAAAAAGTTAATTTTAAACCAGAAAAAAAATTAAGTTATGGAAATAATACCTGATTCTGAAGGAAAAAGATCTATTTAAGCAATCCACCTGGCTTAACACACTAAGATTTTGCTCAGGAACCAGTACAGAGGGATTCATTGCTTTCAGGAGGGATTGTGTCTGCCAGCGCTTCTCCCCCAGTCACTGGCTGGGTGCTAATTATGCTGTGAGCTCCTGTGGATCCATAAATTTAAAAATTAAAAAAAATAAAATAAAAAAATCAGCAGAAACGTAGAACAAACTTAGGATTCCAGGGAGAATTTTTAATAAAATTTCATCATTTTTTCTTCCCACGCAGGTGCCTGGATACCAAAACACCAACATTACTTCTAGAATCCTCCTTCAGAGAGAGAATAAACTATCAGCAATGAAGACAGGAAGGAGAGATGGTATAAAATGTTATTTTAATTCCTGACATGAGTATTTGCTTTTCACGCTGGGCTGCCTTTCAGGGACCATTAACTCTGCAGACAACACTACCAGCTGAGAATGGTAAGCTCTCGTTTTCCTGTAAGAATATTTTAAGCATTGAAAACCCACACTTCATTTCCCTTATGAAATGAAAAGTTTGGAAAGGATAAAGTATAAGAGAATCTTTCAATACAAATGAGCCACTCTGAGCAAGAGCTCAAAAATAGCATTATCAGCACAGGAAGGAATAATGGGAGAGAGAAATCCATGTATTTCCTTTGCAAACCTCACTTTAATGACCTCACGCACTCCCCCGGAGGTTTGCAGAGATATCATCAGTTTTGCATTCGGAGGTATAAAGTCATTCAATAATGCACACAGGCTGTTCCAAAGAAAATGTTAAAATTCATCGGAATTTCCAGTGTCCTAATGGTAATTAATTCAGAGTCATTGTCTGGGACAGAAAGAAGCAAGTACAATAGCAAGGTAATTCTGTTATTTAAATAGTCATTAATAGGGAAGCATCCTTTGCTTTTACAGAACAAACTCACAACAGGCAAGAGTTTCCCGTATCACGTCTCTGCTGGGCAATTCAGAACTTAATTATATCCTGCTGACACGTCTGCCTTTGCGTTCTGGTTCTCCTAATTTATTTAACTCTGAGGAAAGCAATTCAATGTCTGTGCAGCGTATGTGATTTACTAGCTTGTATTTTCCTCCCACTCCCACAATATAATCTTTAGACTGGGGTGTAACAGAAAAAAATACGGGTCTTGTTCTCACACAAATTTTATCTTATTCCTGATTTGTACTTGAGAGAGTAAAGGCGTATTCAGCTCCATAAACTACTTTTTTTCTAATCACATCAGTCCATAAATCCCATCTAGAATCAGTACAGAATAACTCAGGCCAGCTGAAACCCCTACAAACGAATGAAACAATCCAACAAAGTGCACCTGGACATTCAACCTGATTCCAGAAATCAAACTCCTGCCAAGGCTTCTGCCTCTGCTTCATCCTCCTTCTTCAACTTGTACTCATCTCTCCATTTCCAGGAGTAAATTCGTGTAAAAGCAGGAATAACGGACACAGCAGGACATCTGAGCACAACAACAGTGCCTTGAATCTGAGCCTACGAAACATTTTTAAAGAAAGTCTATTTTTATGAGCTTCCTACCCAGCTGGAGAAGGGACGTTATATGCATCCGAGCTGCCAGGTGCTTCTCTGAACCAAAGACAAGGATCTCTAACAGCAGCACTGTACTGAAGCATCCACCCTGGAGCCCATCCTTACAGCCTTAAGTGCCTGTCATCAGGTTTCGGAGTCAGGGACATTTCATGTACAAGGTTCCTTGCTGAGACAATCTTTCCTGGCACAGTCCTTTCTTCAGAAGAGGGAAGCACTGCTAACTGAATGTCTGCAGCCAGGTCCAAGCCCCTAAAATGTCCTGTATGCTGGTCTTAACATATCTTCCTGTACTCGAGGTTTGTGGCCGTGCTGTCCAGGGTCATTCTCCATAGCATGTTGCCAAGACAATCCTATTACTTTCCCACATCAGCAAGTTTGTCTTACATTAGCTGTTCTGAATCACAGTCAAAGGCTTTCTGTGCAATTAAAACAAGATGCTTGAGGTCAGAAAGGGACCTTTTTCTTCTTATTTGAGGCCACAGGATCTGATTGTGCCCAGATGGAAAAGGAACCTTACTGAGCTGTTCCATTTCTGTAGTTTTGCTTAGGCTGTTTGCTACCCACAAAGACGGGAGTGATAGCTCCTAAGGATGCATCTCTAGCCGTTCATATCTCATAGCCAGTGTTTGCCACAGGCTTTGCTCACAACGGGGGATATTCAAGGCAATATAGATGGTTTCATCAGCCCATCTGCCAACATTCGGCTTAACTTTCTCCCACTGCGTACTGGGGTCGGGTAATGCAGCATAAGGGACGGCAGGAACTCTTCCTTGTTGAAATGTCAATCAGATTTATGTCTGATATTACTTTTCCTAAGTGTAACATAATGCTTAGGAACATGCCAGTATATCTAAGAATAATTTATCCCGTGATTCCTTTCAGCTGCTTTCTACTGATACTTCTGGTCACAAATTAGCAAATCCAACTGTTGGACATCTGTTGAGACGCTTCTGCTGAGCAGCAATCCCGGTCATAGCTCTGAACAGGTCTACAGCTGAAGGACTGTAATAATTTTATGGCAAGCTAACATCAAGAACAGTTTCCCATCACCTCTCCCCCAAATCCAAACTAAGTCTTTCTTCCACCCAAATTTTGTCGTTAATATCTCAGGAGTTCTTTTGGAAACTACCAATAAAATCTACTACAGATGAAGAAAGTCAACTTAGCATCAAGTCCAGTCTTTCACAGGCAGTGACAACCGTCCGGTACTTGTGGATGTCACGCAGTCTGGATGCTGCCAGGCTTGGCAAGACAACGTGGGATCATTTCGCCTGTTAGGAAGCTAAACTTAGATTTCAGCACTTTCACAGTTAGACTCCTTGCCTGCCAGGTGATTTGGTATCTTTATATTCCAGTGAGCTACGTGCAGCACAAACATACCCACTGACTGCAGGCTCATTGCCATGATTTGTACTTTTCTTCTTGGCAAAAAA
>VZTO01009311.1:0-16526 GCA_013400615.1 Syrrhaptes paradoxus | reverse complement strand
CCCCTCGCCCCGCCCCGGCCACGCGTGGGGACCGCGGTCACCCGGGGGGACCCGCCGCGGTTCCGCCGCTCGCACACGGAGCGGTTGTCCCCCGGGGCAGCCCTGGCACAGGCGGGGAGGGGGGTTTGGGGGGGTCACGCGTGTGCGGGGACGCGATGGGAAGGGGGCAGCGCCCCAGGGACCCTCCCCACGGGTGGGCAGGGGGGTGCGGAGGGTCCTAAGGACACAGCGTGTCCGCCCACGGCAGTGCTCCGAGACATCAAACCCCCTGTTTTTAACGCAAAAACCCCAACCAACCCCCCCCCCCCCAAAAAAAAAAAAAACAAAAAAAAAAAAAAACCCAAAAAAAAAAAAACCCCAAAAACAAACAAAGCAACCCAAAAAACCAAACCAAACCAAAAAAAACAAACCCCAAAACAACCAACCCAACCCAACCCCGGGTGATGCTGGGCTCGCCCCGCTCCAGGGAGGCAGCGGATCCCACCCAGAGGAACTGTGAAGTTGGGGTGTCTTCTCGCCCCGTTTCCATAGCTCCCCGTTCCTATAACCAACTCTCTGATAGTTAGAAATGAAAACTACCGCTTTTCCGTCATCGCAGATTCCTCCAGGTTTATTTTAGCCATTTTGTTTTCTTTTTTAGGGATACCTTCTGGCACAAAGCAGCCAGAAGCAGGCTGTGATGCTGAGAGGGAGTTTTGGGGTGAGTCACGGGAGATTTAGGGCTGTTTCGGGAGCACCAGGTGAAGCCAATAACACAGGTGCTCCACATTTCTAATTATTCTCCCAGTTTCCCATTCCTCCCTTAACGCANAAGCCAATAACACAGGTGCTCCACGTTTCCCATTCCTCCCTTAATGCGGAAATCCTGGGGGGTAATTTGCCCCAAGTGACAGTTTTTGAAAGAGTCGGGGTCTCAAGAACATCGCTCAGAACTGAAACAGGGGCTGGGTGTCACCTGTCCCCCAGCTCCGTGCGAGGGTCCCCAACGCTGCTCGGAACAACAGAGATGGTGGGAGCAAGAGCGATGGAAATGAACCCCACCCTTCGTTAGGGATACGCTCCGTGGTAAATAATGATCCTCGTTACTTCTCTCCTAGGAGCGGAAAAAAACCATCTCAGGGCTCCTTTAGGTGCTCCATGCGCTGCAAGGGACACGCAGACCGGTCCGAGGGGACACGGCTGGTACATCGGAGCCGTCCCCATGCTGGTGTGGGTCTTGCCCTCCCAAAATCCTCCTCAGGGGGGTTTAATCTCTCCTGCCTCTCCCCCTTTAGCTGACTGATTGCTCGAAATTACCATTTAGGTGGAGAAAGCCAGGGCAGTGATTGCACAAGAGCTTCTACAGGGCTCCTCTGAGCAGCTGGAGACCCTCGCCCAGCCCTTACCCCTGCCCAGAGCCACTTTCTTTGGAGACCCTCACCCAGCCTTTGTCCCTGCCCGGAGCCGCTTTCTTTGGAGACAAACCCCAGCCTTACGAGGAGAGCAGCTGATGTTTCCAATTTGGAAGCAAAATCAGGCAAGACAGGAACCTGGTTATAAATATAAATTCTTCCAGTGGAGGGTGTCCCTGCCCGGGGCAGGGGGTTGGAACTAGCTGATCTCTAAGGTCCCTTCCAACCCAAACCATCCTGTGATAAATGAAGTTGAGTCTTATCAGCGCTCCCCCACAAAAATCCAAGCATCGACCTTGGAGATACGGGAGCTCTGCTCCCCTCCCACGCTGATTACGCTGTAACTTGACTATAATTGGGCTCTATTTAATAATTACCGTTGCTCTGTAATTATCACTTTCTGTTTTTTCTCTTATGTTAACGTTCGCCGGGGAGGAGGAGAGGCTTCTCTGCTGTGCCAGGGAGCTAAAGATGTCTCGGATGGAAGTCGGCGTGGATGCGGGGCTGGCTGCGGCAGTGTTTAACCAGGCACCGATCAAAACACCTTCCTGAAGTCAGCCCAGTCGTGGGGAAATGCTGGGGGCTGTTCACTTGCTGGTTCTCCCCCCAGCTAACCCGACACAAGCTCCACACACCCGGGAGAGGCTCATTAAAGAGGGGAGCAAAGCCTGCTTCTTGGGAACCATTATTATTGAAATGAGACAAGGAGGCAGCTGGAAGGATCCTTAATGAAATGGGGGAGGAAGGGAATTAGAAGAACAAAGTAAAAGGGGGAAGAAACAGGCTAGGAAAAGGAGGAGGACCTGACTGATGGGAAAGGTGGTGGAGGCACAGAAACCGAGACAGCAATGTTCTGTCTTTAACATCCGATCTTCTCCTCTACCCTGAGTCTGAACGACTCAGACACCCTAATTCCCAAAGGGAATGCGACGGTTCAACATCCTGGGGCTGAAACCCAGTTCATGCCCATCCTGGACTGCCCTCAGCTGTGCGTGTCCCAGCTTAGAGAGACCAGCTCTTGCTCCAGGCACCGGAGCAGACCTTTAGGACGGACCTTTCGCATGCTGAACCCTTCCCTAACGGGCAAGCGCAACACGCTCCAGACAAGCTGCGACCCAGCACAGCCTCAGGGCTCCCGGGAAGGTGGCTGCATCCTTGCCCAGACTTGCAGGAGAATTTGCCTGAGCAACAGAGAGACAGTCAGAGGTGAGCCTAAGAGTTATCCGGGCAAAGCCATCACCTCCCTCCTGCACAGCCCACCAGACACGTGGGTTCCCCTGGTTAAAGGCTCTCCGCCGCACAGAACTTTCCCCCCAAGCACAAGGCAGCGTAATCTAGCTCTCCTTATCACCAGTGTCACAATTTTGCTTGTGCCCATTCAGCAGCCTTGGGCTGACGGCTTTTTGGGCAAAACCAGCTTCTCCCCACAAGCACAGCTGTGTTTTTCCTGCACAGACCATGGAGGAGAGGCTGAGTGGACCACACAAATCTTTGCTTTCTCAGCTGAAGTCACAAGGAAAGTGGAATCTGAGCCCCCTTGCATTTTCATCTCCTGCAGAAAGCTTTTTTCCGTGTGTCAGCTAGAGAGAGCAGCCACCCAAACCTCACAGAAAGTCCCAAAGGGCCAGTAGCCCAGCATCTCGGTGGCAGCCTTCCAAGGCATCACCAGGACAGCCACCAAGAGGTCGGACACTGCCAAGGAGATAACGGAGAAATTGGTGACCTTAGAGCGCAAGTGTCGGAACTTGGCCACAGCCACGCACACCAGGGTGTTGCCCAGCAGCGTGGAGAGGATGAGAAGGAAAAGTAAGGCAGCTGTCACCACACGGAAGGACAATCTTCTTCTGCCAAGCTCTTCCTACTGTTGGTGTCATTGATCACATCCTGCCCATCTTCTGGGGAGGAGTAAAAACCATCCATGGGTTCCCATTTATTCCAGTCCCTTGAGAGGTTTCACATTTATTCAAGCCCCCATCAGCATCCAAAACCCCTTTTTACTCCTCCGCTGACATCTCAGACGCACCACCTGCCATCCTCCCAGCTCTCACACCCAGCCAGACGACCCAGCCCAAGGAAAAGTGCTTGAAGCTCTCACTCCTTTCCAAATCTCCTGCTGACAGCAAGGCGTGTGGTTTTATTTTTTACCCCCTCTTGCCTCCCACCGCACTTTTCTTTCTTTGCAGCCGCTCACAAAGAGCCAGCGCTCACCTCCGGCACTCGAGCGAGCAGGGAGGGCTTTGCTGCAAAAGCCTTCCTCCCTCTCCTCTCTCAGAAGCTCTTCATCCCTTGTTGATCCGGTGCCTGCTGCAGAATCCCAGTCAATCCCTTCTGCACTGCCCAGGCTGGGACTTGCTGCCAGACGCGAGAGGGAATCGGGCTCTCTTGACTCGTGCAGACAAACCTTTTCTGCTCATCAAACAGGCTGCTCTGCTCTTCCCTCTGGATTTTCACGCAGGTGAGATCCTTCTCTGCCCACACACCAGGTCTCCTGCTCCACAGGTTGTTCCTTTGCGAGCCGAAAAGATGGCATTGGGAGTCCGCAGCTGAGAGGGTGAGTTGTTTGGGAATTAGGTGATAGGATCGAAGAGGTGAAATAACAAACATTCAAGTGGGATTTGAGAGTCTTCAACGCAAATCAGGATGAAAATTTAGCATGCTTGACCCCCGAATAAAATCACCTAAATTCACTGCACAGGCACCTAGTCCTCTTCCTGCCCATAAAACCCTCACTCCAGACTGACGAGTAAACAGCTCTCCCCGTTGTGTTGAGGGAGGAACACCGGGGTATTAGGAAGCAGGTCTGACCTCCTAAGGCACAGTTTAACCTTGGATGCAAGAAAATCCCATCCATCGCTTTGTAATTAAAGCCACTCTGTAATCAAAAAGGCTTCTCTGATCAAGAATAGTCAGAAAAAAATCCTTCAGGAGGCAAGTTTCCTCGAGAGCCAGCTCTAACGGTGGCTTAAATGGGGACCCGCTGTTGAGAAAAGCCTTGCTGGTAAACTGGCCGATGTGGGAACGGGCAGCGAAAGCTTTCCAAATCAAACGGAAAAAAACCACCCCGGCAGTTCAGCATCAATTCACCCATCACACTGATAGCTGCAGCAGTGTGTCACGATGACTCCTGCCTTTGCCTGTCGCACACATCACTTCTGAAGCAAGCAGCAGCCGAGCTACACCGAGGCAGCTCAGCCACACGGAGATTTAATTAACTTGACCCTGCAGCCCAGCCTTCGCCCAAGCCCAGATAAAGCAGGAACTGCCCCAGAGCAACTTTCAAACAAGTGCACCATTATTCCCCTGAAGATAGAGCACTGAGAAGCTTGCTCCTAGAGTAAACAGCACACTTGCTTTGTGACAGGTTAAAGAAACTTGCTGCCAGCATGTCACAGCATTTACTTCCCAAGGCTTTGTTTAATTAAGCCTCATTAGTTCCACCGTCTGCAGCCTGGGCCTGCCAAGTGCCCATGCCAGGAGGAGCAGCTAGATGGCACCAACCACCGGCTCACGGCTCAGCACTTCCACTTGGGTCCTTTGTCAGGCCAGCTCCCAGAATGTCATCAAGCGAGGCACATCTCATTGCCCAGACACCGCAGGACCCTGGCAGAGCACTAACCCACGCGAGGATGCACGCAGATGCGCTGTCCTCTGTGCCCCAAAGGGCATTTTTCTCATATTCCCACTCCAGGGCACAAATATATTTGCCATCGAAGTTGCAGGACAGGATGCTTTCACGGCTCTTAGAGAGAGCGGCGATGGCAGGTGACCTGTCACACAGCATTAAATCACGGCAGAGGCTTGGGCTGGCAGCTCACGGCACACTTAGGTCGCACATGCTGAGCCAGGAGGCATTCCAGGAAATCATTCCTCAAGATACAAGGAAGCCTTCCACCTCCTTAGGAGCTTTAAAAACATCTAAGAAAGGATCTCGCACTTACACCAAAGCAGACACTCAGCGCTGGGTTGGCAGGAGGCAGATGGGATGGGATCCATTAAATCCCCCAATTTCTGTGTATCTCAGAACACACCTAATGAAGAAAGGGCCGTTAACTCTGCTGTCACAAAAAAACAAACCACAGTTACTCCAACTAAACACAGGCGGTTACTCATGTGCACAGATTAACCCCTCCTGCCTGCTAGATCCCTTCTCTACTGAGAAAACTGTTCTGCTGCATTGTATTACTAAACAGTTGCTCCATTTTCTCGCCTAAGGAGCTGCTATTTTTTCTGAGAATGAAGTTAAGTACTATTTTAAACAGCACTCAAGGATGCTAAGATTCGTTCGGTGGCAATTCAGCCCTAGGTTTTTATATTTAATTTCCTCACCCAGCAAGAAGCTGCTCTCTATTTCCCTTCCCTGCTGTCTCACCAAAATATATTTAAAATTCTCTATGCAGCCATCTTGATTACATTCCCCACTTTGCATCAAAGGAAGAAAATTAGAAGCCACTTCAAATAAAGCAGCAGCTGCTTGGGTTTAACTCTTCAGTGCCTCTTCCAGAATGGCTGGCTCAGTCAGATGCATCACAAAATTACAGGAGAGGGTTTATTCCTCTAGGAATCACTTTGCACTTCCAGAGGAGAAACAAATCCTGATAGCAGGGGGAGAAATGAGGGGCAACCAGTTCCTTTAAAAAAAAAAAAAAAAAATCCAGTGATACTGGCAGTATGCAAGACCTGAGCCTTCCCAGAGCTGCACTGCCGTAAGATAAGCCCAGGAACCAGAAACTTCCTCCTCCCTGCCTGCCCCTGCGAAAAACCAGAGTGGCTCTCCAGGGATCAGCACACCAGCTCGGATCAGAGCTCCTGCCAGAGGAACAGGCTTGACTGCCTGCACATTCAGAGCCTGCTTCAGGCCTCTTAGCATCAGAGGGAAGCAGGAGTAATTTATTTTGAGTAGTTTATACAGGAGGTTACTCCATTTAGATTCATTTGTCTTTAGAGAAAAAACCAGTCCATCTTCTCAGCTGCACTGCTTCATTGCAATCAGAACAAGGAGCTGGACAAAAACTGTCTGAGAATAAGGATTATAAATTGTTCAGTACAAAACCAAGGGGTGAATTAGGAGAACCGACCTCCTGGCACAGCAGCTTCCTCCCTGGCCACAGCCAGGTGGCTTAGGCAAAGGTCCGTGTGCTGTGTGAGCTGTGAAATTGCTCTGGTTTGGTTGAGAGGCGCGCAATGAGAAATAAGAAGGAGAAAGACAGACAAGCTGAAGCAAAGAAAAAGGATCAAGCCTTTCCAAAGTGATAATTATAATATTCAGGCCATACAACCCAAAAGCCTGGTGAGAACAGGCAACTTTTAAAAGTTAAACATAGCAACCGTTGGGCTTTTTAAACAGAGAGAGAAGGCTCAGGGAAATCAAAGTCTGGCACAGCAGTTATTCAGTTTGTTTTTTGACAAAGAAGCCCAAGAATCTGCCCCTTTCCTTTGAGCAGACAAGTTTTATAGGTGCAGAAGCACAGCTGGAACAGCACGGAGAAAGGAAAAGGAGGCACCACAGAGGACTCTGGTTCTTCCCATCCCCTTTATTACATGTCAGCAGAAAACACAGTGGTTTTTCTCCTGTTTACTTACAAAGGAAAGGAATACAGAGCTTCAAGTCATTTCACATAACTCCATGTACAACCTGGGTAAACTGCTAGCTGGCTACAGCACACCTTCTCCGGCAGGAATCTGCACTCTGGGACAAAGTGACAGAGAAGCCAGAGCCAACACAGCACCCTAGTGACACCTGTGATTTCTCCCCCCGTCCTCTGGGGCTGGGTTGCCAATAATTAACAGGACATGGGAACTCCAGCCCTAGTTTACCGCTCACCCAAGCTGCCACCCACAGAGCTCAAGTGACGGAGCTCGGTCCAGGAGGCAGCACAGGGGTGGTGACAGGAATACATTCCGAGTCAAGGAGAGGTGCAGAGAGAGGAGGACTGGTTATAAATCAACACGGGGCTGGTCACTCCCCTGCCATGCACAGGCTGGGTGTGCAGAAAGCCCTGTTCACAGCACATTTCCCTCCGGAAAGAATGAATTTATTCATGTCAGGTACCATGTGTACAAGCGGAATAAAAAAGTGACCTGCAAAAGATGACAACTTCACTTCTGATGGGTAAAGACAGCCTCTAAAAAATGTTTTGGTTGCTGTGCTCAGGTGTTTTTTTGCATTAGAAACATTTACAGAGTTTTGTTTTGGGGCTTTCTGGTAACCCATAATCTTGGGGAATTGCATGACCAAGACTGAAGGCAAAGTCAAGGCTGTTACACAAAACTGTCCTCGCAGAAAGGGAAAGTGATGCATCCCTTCTCTTCCCACCCAAATCTCTCGATATGAGAGCTGAAAGCAGATCACCCTGCAGCTCCCCAAAAATTTTGCGAACAGGGAAGGCAGAAAAATAGCAAACAGCTGAAATTTCAAGTAAGAGCAAGCAAAAAATTGTCTTACAGTGACTGCAAGCCTTTGTCACAATTTAAAATCTTTTGCAGGTCTCCCTTTTAAGGCCTAAGTGTCTTGACAGAAAGAGGAATTATTTTTATCTTGTGCTTGAAATTGCTGCCCCCTAGAGCAGCAGCAAAATCTCCTACAATTTAATACTGACAGTGTCTAGTTGTCCACGACCGTGCAAAATACAGACAGGGAGGGATAGAACTATCAACGGGTGTTTAAGCTTCTTGCAGATAATTTATGTCAAGGACAGTACCTATGTGCCAAGTGTTTGAAACAACCACACGAACAGCCAAATGTTGAGCAACTGCAATACTGCTGCAACTCAGATTCTCAACATCAGCCACAGCAAAATTAAAAAAAAAGAAAATGAGCACTGTTATGGACATAGAAGAGTTTATCTTCACTGGGCAGAATAGTGAACTGCATTCCCAGAAGGGAAGACTGGATGTCGCAGAGTGACTTGGGATAACAAGTCAAATTAAGACCAGTGCAGATGTTGGCACAGAGATGACAAACACCAGCTGGGGCCAGTTCCAGAGTGGATTGTCATGGCAGGAGATCCTGTTGCTGAGCAAAGTGATATCCATGAAGAACAGGGGAACGTTACCCCTCTCCTCAGAAGTTCCAGTCATCAGTTAAGGAACCTTAAGACAACTTCTCAAACTGCAGCAACAGGATTCTGTTGGGTCTTTAGAGATTCAGTCCCAGAGCTGTTTTGGGTTCAGAGGAAGCAGAGGGAGTCTTTTGTGCCAAATCTATAAAGAAAATTGCAACAGAAAGACATCAGTTTTCATCAGTAAGAGGGACTAGATTAACCACTAGCAAGCACTCTAGGACAGAGAAGATGCT
The DNA here is from genome assembly GCA_013400615.1 of Syrrhaptes paradoxus. Classification (NCBI taxonomy): domain Eukaryota; kingdom Metazoa; phylum Chordata; class Aves; order Pterocliformes; family Pteroclidae; genus Syrrhaptes; species Syrrhaptes paradoxus. The sequence continues at coordinate 7,841 of VZTO01009311.1, read as the reverse complement.
GCACACTTGGCAGCAAGAGGCATGAAAATGCTGGTCTACTTTGTCACTGTTAACAGAACATTAAACAACAACACTGCTTGGCTTTGTACAGGCTACATTAAACAGCAATAAAAAATAATTAGTCCAAGCACTAGCCCCCACAAAGGGCCTTCAACTTTCCCTATAACCCATGGCAAAGAGTCCAGCAGAGAGCGAACTTCTCTCAAGACTGAATCTGGAAGTGAAAGAAAATGCCACAAGCAGCTGGCAGGGATACCTGGAGAGCATGCTTTCAACCATCTAACTGAAGCAGGCAAGATCCTGGCTCAGGCTAGACATCTTTCGTTTTGCAAGGCTGTCACAGATCCTACTAGCAGCTAGCTAACACGACGTGCTGACATCCATACCTCCATCAGAAACAGCGAGCTTTTCCAATTCGGCTTCAAGCTCAGCATCAGAAATGGTTGGATTCAGCACCTTCTGGGGAGCAGGAGGCAGATCTACAGGCTCCTTAGTCGAGTCCTGGAGGAGACTGTCCAGCTCCTTCTCAAGTTCCTCAGTGTCCATCTCTGCTGATTAAAGAAAATACTCAGTTCCAAGTAAAATTAAGTAGCATCTTCACAGCACAGACTGAAGTCCAAGTTTAACAGAGGTACTATGACTCTCATCCATCATTACTCATAATAAGGAACTCCCTGTGCTGCTTCCAAGGGTGAAAATTCAGTCCTGATCTCAGGGAGAAGCTATTCCTTTAGAAGCCTTTGCACTGGGGCATCCAAGGGCAAGAAAACATTTCAGCCATAGCAGCACACAGGCCAGAGGAAAAAGATCATCACTTTACAAAGCGGCAGCCACTCTAAAGATAGATTTAAATCAACATTACACAACTCTGAACTGAAATCCACCAGCACTTGGAGACTGGAAGGATTTCGAGATGCACAAATGCCAATTCCCCTGCAACTCACCGTCAGAGAAGAGAACGCCTCGCCAGTCCTCATCCCCTCTCAAGGGACCAGTAACAACAGCCTTGGGATTTCAGTAAGTGCTTATCCTCCCAGGAAGGAGGACTGGACATACGTGGGGATGGAGCAGGGAAGGGGTGGAAGCACAGAGGGCAGTGTAAGAGAAGATGAGCAAAGGATGAAAACCCCAAAACGTACCTAGACCATTGATCCCCACTCCAGCCAGAGTCTGGGCTACTTCATCTTGAGTATCACAAAGCTGAGGAAAAACACAGAATGTTTGATAAAGATTATCAGCTAATCATATGTCTTACTGTAGCCACATACATCAAAAATAGAAATAACAAAAAAAAATTCCAAAGTTGACTTAAAGGCAGCAGGTACTAGTGCAAAAGAGACCTCCAACATGACTCGTTTTTCAGCAGCACTATTTAATAAGTGCTACAAGACCAAGCAGCATGTTTGAAGATCAAACCGGGAACAGAATACCAGACATAAAAGAAAAACCTCCTCATTTTCAGCTTTTTCACATAAGTAATGAGCCTATATTGTGGCTTAGACTGGCAAAATAAGGAAGCTGAAGACCAACACATCTCAGCTATGAAATTTTACAGACAGTCCCTCAGCTCAGTAGTTGAAGCCACCATTTAAGTACACAGAGCTAAAGCTGCTAAAAAAGTAATCCTTCCCCCCCGTCCTTTTTTTTTTTTTTACACCAGCTTATGCAGACAGATTGCTCTCTTCATTTCAATTCATTCAGAATAAACTCTTCTCCTTTCCCTTACTGAACTGCAGAAGATTATGGATTAAGGCAGTTTTAAGACCCTGTCTTTATGCAAGTAGTTGCATTCCAGCTTCCAAATGTATGACTTGTATTTCTTTTTAATGCATCTCGCTACAAATTTTCTAAGAAAGCTGGGTGCTTGCACAATATTGCTAACCAAAAGAACATGTGAAATACACCAGTCCAATGTAAGCTGTGATTACCTGCCAGCAATAAATGCAAATAACATAAAACAAAACACAGCCAGTTATCTGAAGACCTCTGCTTGCTGATCTGAAAATACAAAGACCTCTGCTTGCTCTAGTNAGTCTTAAGACCCTGTTTTTATGCAAGTAGTTGCATTCCAGCTTCCAAATGTAAGACTTGTATTTCTTTTTAATGCATCTTGCTACAAATTTTCTAAGAAAGCTGGGTGCTTGCACAATATTGCTAACCAAAAGAACATGTGAAATACACCAGTCCAATGTAAGCTGTGATTACCAGCCAGCAATAAATGCAAATAACGTAAAACCAAACAGCCAGTTATCTGAAGACCTCTGCTTGCTGATCTGAAAATACAAAGATCAGCTTGCTCTGGCGACATATGAATAGAAACCGAACAGGGCCAGAAGCCTTGGCATTAATAGCTGGGCAAGCTTGCTGTGCACATCGCCACACTACTTGCTTCTTTATTTACATGTGCTATTATTTCAGTACCTCTTGTATCTGATCCACGAGGTTCTCTGCCTTCTCCACAGTAACATCCTTCATAGACAGTTTCAAAGCCCCCATACCAGCCTGATACGCATTAAATACCTTAAAAAAAAAGGAGAAAGAGGCACAATTATAACTAAAAATAAACAGCTTCTCTCAAGACCCGTTATCCAAGCAGGATCCTCAGAGAAATACTAGCATCCAAGAAGAAAATGGAGCCACAAGCAGGTTTATTCAGAGCAATACCCCAGCATCAGCCTTGCTGTTTCCTAGAGCAAAGAATAAAGTCTCACCAGGCAGCTTCCACCCCTCAGACACCAGCTCTGACAAGCAGGTAAAGCAGCACAAATGAGAAGAGCGGGGCTAAAGTGAGAAGAATAAGACAAAATTAACACGCTACCATCTGGTCAGTCTGGGAGGCGTATATACGATCCAAGATCCCCTGCACTGCATCCAGCTTAGAATGAAGCTCTTCAATGCGCCTTTCTGTCCTTCGTTTGGACTTCAAGCATCTCAGCGCCTGGAGATGTGAGATACAGAGATGTGGATCACAAACCAGGCAGCACCCAATGGAAGTGCAAAAAAAATAGCAACCCCTGTGTGGCAAGGCACACACACCCCAGCAGGTTTTAAGAGCTAGATATTTCCTATTTCTCTTCACTCTGGACAAATATATTCTTATCTTCACCTTAAGGAGACCTTTGGCCTCAGAAATACCATTTCAACACATCTAAGATTAAGCGTACAATGTCTAACCCTGCTCATTATCGGCAGTTATGGATCAGCTCCAAGACACTTAACTTGTAGTTCCTCCCAAGCAGAACAGTACTTACCAACTGCTTCTTCCCAGCTCTACAAGCACTCCGGGCATCCTCTTTACATCTGTACAGATTCAACAAGGAAAAGAAGCTTATTCCTTTGCAAGTAGTAGTTATTTTACAAATCAGTAACCATCCTCACTAAATGCTCTGATCCAGAGGTGACCAAGTAACAATGCATTTTGGGTGCAACCACCCTTAAACCATTGTTGTATCTCAGGAACAGTCCTTAAATGCATTCCAAATCTTTGCAAAAACTTCTGAAATCCTCTCACTGTTCCCTATCCCCATGAAAACAACATGCAAAGAGTGGAAAACCTGCCCTACACCACATGATTGTGGCTACTATGTTTACTGAACAGGAAAGAATGACTTTCATCTTCAGAAAGCAGCTTCGCTCTATGTCACAGGAATACAAAGTTCTACAGCACACAGACGTTCTTCCCACCACCCTTCCCCAAATTACTTCTCTGCTTCCTGGGAAAGGGACTCCACCTTCTGTGACAGCAGCTGTTCGCTTTGCATCAACTGATACACTCCAATGTCCACGTCATTCATCGGGGAGACTTTGGCGTGGAGACCTCGAGCAAACTTCACTATCTTCACTCTGGACACGCATGCCTGAGTCGCTTGTCTCCAGAATCTGTGCCTGCACTAGAAATACTTTCACTCTGATGGAAGGAAAAGATGCTTTTACACCCCTAGTTTAAGCCTCGTAATAGAGTGGCGAGGACATGCCAGTCACTGTATCATCTCATATGAAACCAGACAGCATCAAGTGACACCAGTGTGAAAACAGAAAGCCTTAATGGAACAACCTGAAGATTTAAAGCTGTCCTGCTGCTCTGAACAGCGTGGGGCAACGTCACACTTCTAAGGACTTCAGTTCTGAACCGTACAGTGCACAACGCTACAGGCAAACGTGCCACCTTGGAGATGAGAGTGCCTGCGTCTCTGCGGTTGCTGAGAGATAGGAAAACCTTTGACAGAAAGTGGAGCACTGATTCTAGTGGCACGGAGCAGTTTCAGTTCAGGTAGCTCGGAACAGTCAATCTTGAGTAGACAACTACAACATCTCTCAATTTTCCAATTGTTAAATTACATAGGTAATATTACAAACTTTTGACAGAGAACAATAAGAACCTGTCATGCAAGAATGAGGATTTAATTTTGTCTATAACCAGGTTGACGTTGGAGTACATAGAATTGACTTTTCCCATCAAAGGATGCCCATAGTTAGCCAATAAAGTATTCTTTCCAGCCAGATGAAATCAAGACAGGGATTATACCACCCAAAAGCAGTCACCTTTACCCTGTACCTTCTCTCCATTCTGTTCCAGGATCGTGACCCTTTTTTCCTTTTGCAGCTGGAGCAGCAACAAGTAGAACGTCCTCTCATCCGGACAAACACTGGCACAGAGGGAACGCAGCTCTGAGAGGGCAACAACAGGGTGAGAAGAAAGCGCAGAGTTCTGATACAGCCGATAAACTTCTTCTGCTTTCTCCTGAAAGGAAGCAACAGAGCCATCTACGAGTTTACACGGGACTCTCACTTCTTTCTCAACAACTGCCAAACCCACACCTGCTTCATCCCACACACTGAGGGTAAAAAGTCAGACACAGCACGTTTTGGGCGAGACAGACTTTCAGAATGAGCTGTACATAACATCCAAAAGCAATTACAATGCTTTAAAAATATCACCATTAATCAAATGAAAAATAGGGCAGTTTTCCATGAGAACCAAAACTACACTAGTCACATTCCCTGCACAGATGCTAACGGAACAACAGAAGAACGACACAGGCAGCAAGCTGGCCTCCTCTGCAGTTCTTGAAGTCTGTCCCTCACCCTAAGTTTAAATCCCATAAAACCTTTTATTTAATCCACACTGTAACTGTGCTCATCATCTTTCTGCAAGCAGAGGAAAAAGAAAAGCTTTCTCCCTTTCAAGTGAGGGCTATGATCCGCTTCAGACCATAGAAACAACTCTCTCCATCCACCCCCGGATCCTACATCAAGGCTTGTGGTTTTCCAGGGACCTTTTTAAAGGGTTTCTCTTCTCTCCCACAAGAGAGTCCCTCTGAAAGGACTGTGGAATACCCCCTGCAGAGGGAACACACCGTCTGCTATCGGAGTAACTACAAATAAAGGAATGCATCTAAAGAGCTCTTGCATTCCTGCCAATCCCAGTCATTTAGATGCCACTCGCATGCAACAGCGGCAAGTCTCGGTGCTGATTTTAACAGCCACCAAGGAACAGAGAGGAACCCAAGGTCTTAACTGTCAGCGCTGCACCATCCAAGCTTGAGCAGCTATGAGCTACGTAAATTCACACCACAGCCCCCAGGTCTGTCACTAACAATGGGCCAAAGAAAAGGGTCTTGGGCACAACCCCCAGGCAGCTCTCATCACGTCTGAAAGGCAAGCTGAAAGGACACGCTCTGAAGAGAAAGCAGCCTTGAACAATGCACCTGCAAGTTCGGCTTGATGATACGCTGGACTGACAGCCAGCGACCTCTACGTCACCCATTTCTCCCTACAACAGATGGCACTCGATCCGCAAGCTTCTCTCCTGTCCTACACCGGCACGAACTCAAACCTGAGGTTTACAGCGGTCTCACGGCACGCTACTTGGCTTCCCAGACAAGCAAGCCAGCCTGCCCCTCCCATTTCTTGGAAGTCAGTGAGAAGTCATTATGGTAGTTTCAAGGAACACCTGCAGATATAAACTGTTTCTTATTCCTCAGTTATTCTGTTCATCTCTCTACAGGGTTTTAAACACCTAAGGAGCACAAGTAAAGGTCTTTTCAAGCCTGATCCTTCCTTGCAAGCATCTAAAGTGACTCATAATTTTTCTGGAGATGCTTAAGCTTGAGAAAGCTCTCAACACCACTCACCTGGAGCAGCTCCACATAAATCAGAACTTCCTCTTCCTCGGGTATTTTACTGTCACCCAGCACACTGGAGAGAGTCCACTTCAGGGGCTTCAGAATGAAGACTCCCACACCCCAGGAGATCCAGCTGCTGTCTACGCTGGCCATGAAGTCTGACTCCCTCTGCAGCTTGCCACGTCTAGAGAAAAGACATGCATCAGAACTGAATACAGTCAGTCTTAAACCCATCCACGGGCAGCGAGCAAGAGTGCCAGCATGGAGAATTATTAATTGAAACATTGCTCCACGCTTTGTACAGCCACAGTCCTGGTGGCATTTCCTAACACCAGTTTCTAGGTGAAGCTTGACATGTTACTTCTGCCTATGAACGTGCACAGAGATCTCTGCTACTCCTGGGGTTTCTCTGGACACAAAGGCCTTTTGTTTACTATTTTTCCAGCTTCCCAAGTTTCTCCAGGTTTTCTGACTTGAAACTGGTGATGCATCAAACAAGGAAATCCACAGGGATTGACAGTTTTTAGAGGGGAAAGCTGCACATTTCAGGACACTTCATTTCCACGTTAAATTGCAAACATAGCTTTTCTCAGACCTAGAAATTTTATTTTTTTTATGTTACGGACACAGACTCAGCTAGCTCCTGCTGGTTTTGAATTTTTTCAGGGTATCAGCCCCAGCCTTTAGTTTCACAACACAAAACACCTGGTTGCAAATACCAGCACAGCACACCCCCACATGCCTGTACACCATCACACACGGTTTGCAGTTGGGTGATCATAACAACGGTTTCAGGAAACACAACACAAAGCTCCCCCTGCACCTACAAGCTCTCCCAGCAGAGCATTCATTCTCTTGGGATCCCCTGCTCTCCCCACGGCACGCTGCCCTCCCAACACCTCCTGTGAGCCCCAGGGTGACCTCTTCTGACTCCCTGTCCCTGCTTGACCTTCCACAAGACTCCCCAGTTCCCCCTGCACAACACAACCCTGTATTCCCTTGGACCTCTCTGTGCTCTCCTCTCCTTTACAAGCCCCCACACAGCAACAAAACCCCCTCACGCTCTCCCACGCTCCTGCCACAACCACCCTCCAAGAACAGCACCAACCCTTGTGTCCCCCTCCATTTATCCAGCACCCTGCACTGCTCTCCCTGCCACGCACAAAGCAGGTGTACAATCATAGAATGGTTTGGAAGGGACCTTAAAATTTATTGCCACCCCCCTGCCATGAGCACAGACACCTCACCAGGTTGCCCAAAGCCTCAGCCTGGCCTTGAACCCCTNACCCCCCACAGGCCGGTACCTGAGGAGCTCCCGGAGGACGGTGCCGAGGCCCAGCGGGACGCTGCCGCGCCGCTCGAAGCCGTTCTGCAGATCCCGCAGACAGGTCCGCACGGAGCCCCGGCGGCGGCCGCGGGCCAGCACCAGCCCGACCCAGAAAGCCATTTTGCTGTCCCACTCGGTGCTGTTCACCTCACGGTTTTGCTTAAAAGCCGAGAAGAGAAAAGCCATACGCTCGTCGTCCGTCTCCCACTCGGGCGGCAGGTCCCCCTCCGGGGCCGGCCCAGGCGGCTCCCGCCCCGGGCTGCACATCTACGCGAGCCCCCGGCTCCGCCGCGGCCTCCGCCCGGCCGGGACCCGCCTAACTGCCGGCGAGACACACGGCGCATGCGCACCACTCCCCCCCGCCGTCTTTGTGTGCGCCGCCCCTCACC
>VZTO01009310.1:150066-213519 GCA_013400615.1 Syrrhaptes paradoxus | reverse complement strand
AAAACCACCAAAAAACCAAACAACGAAAAGAAACTTCAAAAAGTAACTTGATTATTCAGGCAGAGCAGTTTTATACCCCCTGCTCTCCTGGAAAACCATCGGTGGAAATCCATCTTTTTTTGATGACCACAGCAGCCTTATTTCAGCTGAAGTCTGTCCCTTTATGAAATAAAATCCAAACAGCACCACTGGACAGTACCAGCCACCGAACAACTAGAGCCATTTCCTCCAATACTCGCTTTTCTCTTACAACTCCCATCACAGGGCTTCACATTAAAATAACGCCATCGTAGCCGAAAGACTCCAGTACTGCAGAAATGCCAATGTTCGCCCAACACCATTTACTTCACAGAAAAAAGGAGCAGTTTTCTTTTTCTAACACAAAACATCATGCAGTGTTCAAGATTAAGCAGAATAATCTTCTGATTTTCCTTAAGCACCTATTAAACAGCATTTAAATACCCATTAAATATCATTTGAATAATGGGATGATTAAAATAAGCCCACTAAGAAAGCACCCTGCAATAAAGGCAAACCTCAATCCTACAAGAAAGGGTTTATACCAACCATAAAATCATAGAATGGTTTGGGTTGGAAGGGACCTTAGAGATCATCTAGTTTCAACCCCCCTGCCATGGGCAGGAACTGTTAAATCTATTTTTTAAAAATAATTTAAAAAATTAACAACAACCTAAATTCAATCTCATTTTGTTTCAAAAACCATAAAAATCACAGTATAAAATTACTCACAGCATTCAGAAAACAAACTTTTATTTTTACATTTCAGATAACACCAAGCCGAATACTTAATTATTTTTATATAAATTTAGACTTTTAAATTCAGCTTTCCCTTCCTATTTTTGACTCCTGTTTAATCAGGAAGGCATGGTCCCTCCCTTCCCAATCCAGCTGTGTTTCTAATCTCCCTGAAAAATTCTCAAATGCAAGTTCAGTCTGGGTACAGAAGACAAGGATCTGGCACTGTATGGCACCACAAACTGTTATATACCATTAGGCACAATAAAAACAGAGAAGAATCTTCTTTTCAGTTTGAGACACAGGAATATTTGCTCTAGTATCTCCATATAAGGTCTTCTTTAAGTCACCAAAGACAGGCTGTTGCCAGATTCTAACCACAGCATGAATTATGGTTTGCATATTTAAATGCTGGCAACTAAATAGTGCAGGATTAAAATGCTGAGTTTATGCTAGCAGTGAAAAATGGAGTGCAACCAAAACTAGAAGACTATAAAGTTGGCGGTAACTCTAGCTCGCTACTAGTAAGGAAATATACTATTGATTCTTATAAATTCTCCAATCGATGTATAAAAACTAGCAGATGCCTTATCCTGTCTGACATTTGCTAATCAGAAATGCTACCAGTACTCTGAGCCAATTTAGGTTATTTGCATTTCTGAATTCTGCTATTCTAACTTTAGCCCTACTTAAACAATAGAAAAATACCACCACTTCCACCACATGCTGAAATCTGAAGGGTTATAAAAGTTGTTTCTACAAGCCATCTGACTCATCAGCAACAGCTAAATGCTATTTGCTCTCCTGTTGTGAAAGCTAAATACTTACTGCGACCGGGGACAGCGGCTTGACATGGAAAGCAATCACAGAACCATAGAATGGTTTGGGTTGGAAAGGACCTTAAAGATCATTGAGTTCCAACCCCCTGCCATCTTCTCCAGCACCAGAGCTCAGCAACCACTGGTGCCCAAAATCTACTGGTTTAAGGTACATCTCCTGAGCAGAAAACTGTGATGAATTTCCAGCCTCCTAGACTAACCATGGCATCATGTTAACATCAAAAACGAAACTGTATGTTCAGAGCAACAGGTTTTGTGCCTGTTAATACACAAGTCCTTGTTGGAACAGTTACCACGTAAAGCCATGAAGTCAATAACCATTCAAGGGCTCGTTGCAGTTGGTGATTTCTCAGAACCAAAAAAAAAAAAAAACAACAGCAGTGTTTCTCTCCTTACACCTTAATTAGGTTGAATAATCATGAGAGTAACAATGAGAACTAGCATGCATCCTGGGAGAGCCTGTAAGACTAGTTAGTGTTAAGAGGCTTAACAGTTCCTACAACATTCACCGACAGATTCAAGTTGCAAGAGATCGCTTCTGAATTTACTTACCTTAAATGAACTGTGCACTAAAGTTTCATCTAAATCAATGACCACACACTTCTTCCCATAGTCTGATGCTGTCAGTTCTGGCAGGAGGTATTTAGCTGGTGGCTAAAAACAAAGAGAAGAGAGAAAAACAACAACAAAGTAAAACCTCTATTGAAGGGGCACTCTTCTGCCAACATTACTATTCTAGCAATTACTGGGAACTGAAATACATGACTTGAAATTGAATGTTTTTCCAGGCTCATCACAAGTATTTGTATGGAAATTAATGGCTCATGCAATACCCATACAGACTTTTCTTGTTGGGTTTTTTTATTTTTTTTTTAATGGGACACTTGTTTAGAAAGATCTCCAAAGCACTGGAAATGAAAATGATAAAACACCATCACTAGCTAAAAAACAACAGTAAGGAATGGGACATTTGACAGAGTATCTTTTCCAGAGCCCCTCTTCCTAATGCTCCATGGTTTTGGATGCTGTAGTTATCCCATCCCAGTCAATGCCATTTCCAGCCACATCACACCGATGGACATTTACACCAACTGTTATTTCAGTTTGCCATGACAGATGATAAAGTGGAGAAATCAATCCTGAAGGAAGACAGCATTACTAGTTTTATCTTCCAGGACATGTCTCCACTCTCGTTTTTACCACTTGTGAAGGGGCTGACCATGAGGTTTCATGTGAATTACATTCCCAATCAAGGTATTAAAACTGCAGTAAAGAAAGCTTTCTTAAGCCAGGCTCTTCTCCAGCATGCTGTCCTTACGAAAAAATAGCACCGATTACATGAATTGACAATTTTTTTCTGCAAGCAATGCAGACAGTTGCGAAGTCTTCTGATTGCTCACTCCCCACTTTAACACCCCAATTTGCAATACAGTTATGTTCCTTCAGACTTTGGTACTGGATATTTCCTAAGTAACAGAAATGGGAGAGAACACTTCCATCTGCAGTTGAAACACTGCTCCCACTCGAAGAGGTGTTGGGGTTTTTTTAATGAAGGGACTAGCTCTATAGAAAAGTATCAATAGGGAGAAGCTCAAGACTGAGAGGAAATTAAATTAATTAAGAATTGGATTCAGAACTCTAACTTCATTCTTTTGCTATCTTTTTATCCGTTCAGACAATATTGCTCTGGTAAAGATACATCTATCATGCATTTTGTTCTTTTCAACAGTATTTTGTAGAGGTTCTTGCAGAGATCTGTGGCCACCCCTTCGGAGACAGGGGGTGACAGACGAGTCAGCCACCCTCCAAACACCCTACAGCGGCGAGCACAGATTCTTCATTAACCACTGATTGATTTCAGATGTTGTCTTTAAAGCCGACAGATATCGGCCAATGATGCCTAGTAAGTTCTTGTTTAAATGAAGCAACTAACAAATGAGATATTGGACTTAGTAAAAGTTCCTGGGGGATTTTTAGGAGCGCTCACTGACACTGATTGAGTTCCTTACAATTAACATCACCAACAGGTTCTTCAGCTACCAAAATGGAAGTTGCCTTGCTTACAAGCCACTAGTCTTAGTATATTTTTCTCTCAGCACACAGCTAACAACGACCTTCAAGAAAAAACAACTGCTGCTTAACATCTGTGAAGTATGTGTCCATCACAGCAGCCTAACCCAGCCAACATTTATAGGACACTCTTTCTAGGTTATAGACAGTCCCATGTACACATTACTTCCACAACAGCTTGAGCTCTACCTCTGCTTGTCTACAACTAGGACCAGATTTAAGAAATTTAGGGTTTCTCCTCCTGTTTCCAAATCTAAAAGGTGTTTAGGCACCCCACCTCCATTTTTCATAGTAAGAAGGATCCAGACTTGCAACCCAAGTAGACTAAAAGGTTACTGAAAGAACAATCAACCCCATTTCTTCAACCCCATAATCTTCAGAACCCTTCTACTCAAGCCTGTTAGTATTTAGTTTGAATTTCTGACTAAGTTAATCTGCACGAGCAGTTCAAAGCCAGCAATTTCTTCTGCTGGGTGAATCCTTTTTCAAACTGAAAATATCTATATATATATGGAAAATATATGGAAACGGATCTTCTCTCATATAAAAATACGTATAAGAAAAATATGAGCACTATCATATCGCAGATATCTCTGTTTTTCATATGGAAACTAGTACACCTGGCACCAGGAAAAGGATGGACATACACCCATGACTACAACATGCGAGAACCTTCTGAGAACCCAAATTCCTTGACTGCCTGGTGAGAGACAGCTAGTTCCCATTTTCCTCATCCACCTGCAGCTCTGCTTGCTCAAAAGCAGCAGCTGGGAGAGGAACACATCTACCTGCAGTATCTACGCAGAGATGCTGGCTGCTGCGAGAGTTTCTCTCCCTTTTCAGTATTGTCTTAGGAGATAACATGTAAACATTGACCCAACTTTATCTAACAAGACTACACCTCGAGGTTTTTTCCTGGGGAAAGTCTCCCACTAGGGCACACCAACCTTCCTGCAAGCTTTGGTTTCTTGAATTCAATCTGATCCTGTTTTCAAAGACATCTCGTCAACAGTTCACACATTTGAAGATCAGAAGAAATAAATTTTCCATTTCCAATCCTGTATCTCTCTTACCCTTTGAAAACGCCATCTGATAATCTAAGGGGGACGAGGAAACTAGTCTGAAGCTCAAGGCACTACAAGCTGCAAGACTGTGTAACATCTGGTATAGGACTCTGGAGCAAGGATGACATTGTTGAGGCTTTAGGAACTTAAAGGATTTGTACGTAGGGTATCAGTCCATTTTTTTTTTTTTTTTTGCCATTCAAGCTTTCTAATCTAAAGCAACTTCCACATGCCAAGAGTAGCAAAGCTTTTAGGCAGAAACAAGCATTACTCAACATTGTATTTTAATTTCCTCACTAATGGAGACATATCCAAGAAGAGCTCTAATTACCAGGTTTCCATCATAGTTAACAGTGAATAGTTACGGATCTTTGATAATTTATTTTTTTAAACATAGTAGCTTCAAAGATACTTAAGATGATTAAGAGCATTCAATTGTGGCTAACAGCAACTCGTATTTACTGTGCAATACTCTCTGAAAGACTGCAGACTTCCACAGAACTCAGTAGAAAAATAACATGGTATCTCAAGTCCTAGCTGGGTCTTCAATTCCAACAAGACATAAATTGTATACAAGTTAAAGCTTTTAAAACTAGTCACTGTTTGGGATTTGTGCATTCCAGCCAGGTCTCATGGCTGATCAGCTTAACAGACCTTGTAGTGAAACGACTGCTGCACTGCTTCAGTCCCGTGGAAATAGTATATTCCCTAAGAAAAAAAAAAAAAAAAGGGGGTGGTGGCAAGAAACAGGACTTTTGGTTGAAGCATAAACAGCTGGTCAACACAAACCTTTCAGAAATGTACTGTATAAAACAATCGTAACCTTTCTCCCCTGTAGGCTCATATTTCCCACAGAGACAAGTATCAGGATTAATAAGCCCTTTGTCTACTGGAAATGTCGTCTACCCCAAGTGCAGCACATGAATTTGCTGTTCATGTTCCCTTCAATTCTCACTTTTGGTTGCACTCTGCCTAGCTAACAGCTTCTCCCAGCAGCTATGCATAGAAATACTCTAATAAAAGATAAATTATTCCTGCTTAAAACACAGCTGCCAAAAGATGCTAGCTCCCGTTATGAAACAGGCAGTTCACAAAATTTCTTCTCGAAAAAGTTGTAACAAGAAATTGTCTAAACATAGGTGAGGACAAGTGAAAAAAATAATATCCCAGTGCTAAAATTTAACTTCTGCAGGGATTCTGAGGATTACTTTTGGTACCATGCCTTAATACTGGGATTTTAAATTGAACAAAAGAAATGGACACGCCAACTCATCTAAGCAGGTGCGTAAGGATGGCTTTGTATTTCCATCCACTTCTTCATTCAAAAGAATGAAAGCAAGTGCTGAAATGGGTCTACTTTGGTTTCTCTACCATACTCCTTTCCAAACAAAGCTGAGAAAAATCCAGAAAAACACGGGCATTCTGAGCTACACTTAATGTATTTTTAAGTCAGGAATATCACCAAACTCCTCTGATTATCATTCTGTTCAACTGTCAGCTGGTATTGTTTTTTGTTCTGGTTTTATGTGTTCACTTCAGCCTTAAAAATAAATCCTTTTGCAGTATTAGGAAAAAATCAATTATGCTGCTGTTTAATCTATGCCTCACTGGAAACACTTTCAGAATATGAGATACAAACAGGATAAAGTTCATTTAAAAAAACAAAGTCATACTGTTTCTATTTTCTGAAGAACCTAACTTGAAGCTGGAATGTTTCCTGTTTAGCAGTTATCTCTATCAATAATTAAGTGAAAATTGATATTAATTCAAGTTTTTAAATTAAGTGCAATTAATACAGGAAAAAAAATTGCATTCACCACAAGATACAGTTCACGGATAATGCACATACGTACGTAAAGCAATGGAAGTTTTCAAGCAGGTGAGCTCCACAGACTGCCAGATTTTATGCATGCACGATAAAGCTCCAGAAAGCTTTGTATTTTGGACTGGAGGCTTCAACTTGAAAGTTTAATGAGTAGAGAGCAGGCAGTGCTCTTTTCAGAGTCACTCAGGAATTCGCTAAACGCTTTAAGTGATTACATTTGCAACGAGCCCCATAAAAAGTAAATGTCCAACCTGATCGTGACCAAGCTCACTGTTTAGAAGATTTTTCTCCTGGTATGTAAAAAACATACAGTTCAAACAGCCTGTTCCTCATCCATGACCCTATGTAGCAAAGCATCAAGAATTTCTGCCTTAATGAGTCTTAAACACATGGTTAAGAGTTGTCTCAGAGTGAATCTCTGGGCTCCAGTGCTCAGGACAAACAGCCCCTGTAAGACTGGCAAAAAGGACCACTATAATTTTGGGCATTTTTCAAATATGAGGTTGGTTTTGCATCTTCATTCCTACCACCCTCTCCATTTGCAGCTCACTTCTGTCTTTATTTAGCAGATGACGTACTAATGCTCTCTGGCTTCTGTTGGACAGGGAGCAGCACCCTGATACTGGGATAGTAAATGTCACACAACTGTCTGCGGGCGATGGTTGACAACACTTGCACGCCCTGCTGGAAGAAGGCATCAGATGGCACCAGGAAACAGGATCAAATGTGTTTAAAGTCACCTGCTCACCTGACAGCTCCACCTCATGACTGCAAAGTTAATTTTACTGCCTCAATAAAGTGCTGGGAATATAGTTCAGCAAAATTACAGCTGAGCTACCTAAAAAAAACCCCAAACAACTAAACAAACCCTTCTTGAATCGTTCATTTTCCTACCGCTACCCAATCCAACAGGGCACTGCTTTAACATCAGAAGGATGGTGTTCTAGCAAAGTATCTCATTTTGTGTTCGTACTTGACAAAGCTGTACTCATTTGTTTCGAAATTTTGTTCTGTTTTAAATCTTATATCAATAATACCTAGAATCACTCTCAGGCACAATTTTATTCCAGGTCAGACCGCAGTCAGAACATGCTTTACATTCAAATAACTACCAGCAGAGCAGCTACAGCCACCAAACTGCATCTGGCGAGTATGTAAAAGTGATTTAGAAATCTGTATATTCATACATCCAAATTTTTCTATTCCCAGACTTGCATATATACAAATTATATATAGAATCATAGAATGGTTTGGGTTGGAAAGGACCTTAAAGATCGAGTTCCAACCTCCTGCCATGGGCAGGGACACCTCCCACTAGCCCAGGTTGCTCAAAGCCTCATCCAGCCTGGCCTTGAACCCCTCCAGGGATGGGGCATCCACAGCTTCTCTGGGCACCCTGGGCCACTGCCTCACCACCCTGGCAGTCAAAAATTTCTTCCTAATATCTGATCTAAATCTGCCCTCTTTCAGCTTAAAACCATCACTCCTCATCCTATGTCTACCCCCCCTGACAAAGAGCTTCCCCATCTCTCCTGTGAGCATGCACGTACATGTCTGCCTATACATACGTACACACGTGTGTGCAAACATATGCATGAGCAATAAAAAAATTAATGTAATATTGGAAATAACAGGTAAGCTATAAAGAGTAATTTCTAACAGTTCTTAAATCCAAGAAGATGTGGTGCAGGAGGGAAGTGACCCGCACAGTTACACTGATCTCCTGCACTGCAGCACAGGCAGGGTCCTTGGGAAAAGAATCTTGGGGAATATTCACGTTTTTACGGGCTACTAAATATCTCAAGAAAGAGTGCTGTGTCAGTAACTCCACAATCAGCACTGCTCTTTCCTGGAAAACTCTGCAATAATAAAGTATTATGAACAGCAAAGGAGCTTAATAGAAGTATGTCCTCCGTTAAAATCCCAGGTCTTCATCCATATAAGAAGCAAATTAAAAAAGAGCAGCTTTTTGACCAAAAAAGGTTAAACCTAATTAAAAGCTTCTGTTTGAAGAGTTTTTTTTTTTTTTCTTCCTTTTATTTAGTTTTGAAAAATAATTCGGATGCCAAACAGCATTCCAAGTTTAATCCAGGGAAGATAAGCAGAAATATTAAGGCCCATAAAACAGCAGCTGACACAGAGAGCATCATCTCAAACAAGCGCAGTAATGCGGCTACGGTCAGTGTACTCTTTGTTTTCCTTAAGTGGCTTGTTTCAAACTAATTTTGGAGTTTCTAACCCCTCTTTTCAACTGGAATATAAGGAAAAATTAGAGGAAAAGGTTCTGTAACTGTGTCTCACATAGTGATGATAACTGTTGTCTCTATTAAATAACTTCAGCTTTCAGACTACTTCACACATTTGCAAAATTATTAAAAATTTAGAAATTAATTTAATTGAGATGCAAGATGAAAACCATATAAAACCCAAACTCTTCTTTCAGTCCCCGTACAACACGTGCAGTTCAATTCATCTCTGAGTATACAACATTGCAGACAGAACATAAAATCCTTTTGTTAACATGCAACACAAAACAGACCTGTTAGACTGCAACATAAGATGAATCAAAGCAAAAGTTATGAAAATTATTAAAAGAAAAAGGGATAAAAATACATACACTTGGTATAGGCATGACCTGCATCTGGTCACCCTGGGGAAAAAGAAAAAAAATCACTGTAAGGGTAATGGCTTTTAAAGGGTAGAACAAAGGTCTGAAGCAGTAAATGTAGCACTCAAACATTTTAAACCAAAAGTTCAAAGTATTCAAGAAACCAGGGTAAAAAAAAAACCAAACCAAAACAAAACAGGATCTTGCATTTTAGTCGCTGAAATGATCTGTTAGTATATCGGCATTTACGATTTTTAGGAGACTGGACCGGTAAAACCCATGCTATGATTAATAAGAGATGATAATAAGAAAGTACCTGTATTTACTGTAACTTTTTCAGCTTTAAGATCTACTAATGGGTATATTTGTTGGTTGTCACTGCAGCAACAAGAGGCTCAGCCAGAGCTCGGTAGCAGGGCAGAAGCCCACTCCTTGAAGTTAACTTCACTTGAGACAACAGCCTCAGAAAAACCAGGGCAACCGGAAAATGTCCGAGAAGGACACGATGATGATAAACCAATGCACCCAGAAAGAGGAAACAACAGCAGCATTCTTCCCATGGTCTCCCTTTTGTGTTGTACTTGGGAGAAGGCAAGACAGTCTTGGCCAACTTGACCTTTTCTTCTCATCCTGGGACCTGACATATGAAGACAAAGACAGCTTCCAAACGGAGAAAGGCTGCTCTCAGGGTCACCAACTCAAATATGTACCAGATTTTTGGGAAGTAGGAACCGTATTTTTTAATCTTTCAAAAAAGAAGCATTCATTTTCTGGTGGGCACAGCACATAAAAAAAGAGGAAGGTGACCTTTCTAGCACAGATGTTGCTTAGATGGATGATTTTATTCTTTAATTACTTGGACAACACAGGCTCTGACTACCAGCAGATTGACTATCTGTTGAAAGAGCTGATTCCAACATCAGAACACCCTCTTCCAGCTGAGAAAGCCTTGTGCTTGCTTGTTTTGGAGTCTAACATGGTGTTGACATATCACTGACAAACAAAAGTAATTCAGTATTATTTTTAGCATCCTCTTTTCTTATTGCTACAACAGCAGAGATTTTTACTCAAGTTTGATCAAAATCCAGAGCAGCTGACAAAGCAGCTACAGAACAGCAACTATGATGAACTATCAAGAAATAAACTTCATTAAAAAGTACCTGATTTCTACCAAAACAAACCAAAAACCTGGTAAGAATTCCCATTTTCCTCAAGGTAAGAAAAAAACCACATAATACAGCACGTTAACGTCCTGTTAGCAGGACCATTTGAGAAAGGAGTCAACTTGAGTAGGTGCCAGTTGGATTAGCTGGCCTGTGATCAAGTTGTTATCAAGGATATGGTTACACAGGCAGAACACAGATTGCGAAACCGCGTTCAGTTTTGTTTTTAAAGGTATTTTTTGCATTCAGTGGTAGAGAGAATATAATACAACTGGAGCTCCTCTTCTGTCAACAGATGAAAACAGAGAGGTAGAGGCATATCCACGATTATGGTACAAGACTATCTTATTTGTGGACACAAAAATAGCTGTGCATCACATCAGGTTTTCCCACAAACTTCCAGAACTTGCTTTCTGTTTTGGCAATCTCTTGAAGCAAGAGCTGTATCTCATGGTATTACTGTTAAGGCTGACTCGCACGGGAATCCAGAAAAT
This sequence comes from Syrrhaptes paradoxus, assembly GCA_013400615.1. Lineage (NCBI taxonomy): Eukaryota > Metazoa > Chordata > Aves > Pterocliformes > Pteroclidae > Syrrhaptes > Syrrhaptes paradoxus. The sequence goes on along the minus strand of VZTO01009310.1, from coordinate 202,700 downwards.
ACGTTACTAAAGGACCTGCCTTACTGTTCATTTCATTTTTCTTGCAGAATTTCTTAAATCAAAAACCAAGGAAAAACAAGTGAATTTCCTAAGAGGAACCCTAAAAGTATGTATGCAAAAATCAAAATGGTAAGGATGACAACTGGAAAAACAAGCAGAAAAATAAATGCAAGAGTCTGCTAGTAAGTGTTCACGAGCAGGCAAACGCTTTTCAAAAACAAGGCTGCTATGGGAAACTTTTTACAAGTGTCCTGCCTCATTTCCTGATGCCTTGGAACAGGAAGGGAAGTAGGTCATAACCCTATCGTTTGAAATAGATGACAGATAACTGCATTTGTTGAAGTCTTTCCACAAGCTCCTGATGCTGGTAACAGGACAAAGCTGTTCCTAGAATGCCAAAATTTCCCCATTGTATCAGTAAGATAACCCAGGAACTGATTTGCCCAGCCATTTCAATCAGGTTTGTTTTTTTTTTTTTCATGGCACAATATATACAGATGAAATGATAAATCCTACCTTTTCCCTTAACCATGTAATTTCAGTTTGAGAGACATTTTCAGTACCATGTGTGTTCGTTAACGCTGTCTGTCTACGGTTGGGTACAGGATCAATGAGCACCAAGTGACAGACCACAGTATTTTGCTTTTTTGAGAACAGTCTCTATTCCAAGATCTGATCAGCAAAGGTTAAGCAGGAGAAAATTGACATGATTGCCACTTATCTTCCTCCAACACTGGGGAGTGAGACTGGTTTCCACTTCTGTTTGGAAAGCATGCCATTAACAGTCTCCCTGAAGAGCCCATGCTCACGTTGCTCCTCTAGGTCTCTTGCACGAAGGAGATACTACTTTTGGCCTCAAGAACGTGCTCCCTGGAAGCTCTGTTCTCACTCCAGTGAACTATGTTCACGTGGGATAGTGAAGATCCTTCTTCCTGCGCTGTGTTAGAGATCCCTGAAGCAGACAAGAGTGTTGGAGACATGACGATAGGTCATCAAAAGAGCTTTCCAGTATCACTTTGGAGAAGACAGCACCATGGAGCAAAAAGCAGTGAGCGTGAGGAGACCTCACTTTTGCAGTGGTTCGGATGGGTGAGGTGGAAATTCAAGGACTTGACCTTTCCAGCTTCATTCCTGTTACAGGGAAAGCAGTGGGGACAGCTGCTGCCACCAGAATAAACCTTCTTCTAATTCTGTCTTCTTCCCTGTTGAATGTGGATTTAGACCTTTTCCTTTAATCCAACAAATGTAAAAAAGCTTTTTCTCATCCATGCTTCATCTTGTTGAACACGAGCCATCTGCCTGACTTGTATCTAACCGTGGACTCTAGTGGAAGTGGGCTGGAAGTGAAACAGCGAAGTGCCGATAGACTGGTTAGAACTCCCTCAGCCCACCTCGACTGAAGGTGAAAGGAAGATCGAGTCAGTTCGCAACTAGCTTTTCTCACCTTTCTCTATCCAGATAGCTCCTCGAAGCCTGCAGATAAAATGTGTATCTGCAAACCTTTCAACACTCAGATGAAAAGCCTTACACCCAGAAAATACACAAATTGAGTCAAGTTGCAAACTGAAGAACAGAAATTGAGATTTGAATTTATTCAGAAGAAAACAAAAAAGTTCCCTCTCCCAACACTCTGGCCCCTACAAAAAAAAAAAAAAAAAAAAAAAAAAAAAAAAAAAAAAAAAAAAAAAAAAAAAAAAAAAAAAAAAAAAAAAAAAAAAAAAAATAAAATATAAAAAAAAAAACAAAAAAAAAAAAAAAAACCAAAAACAAAAAAAAAAAAAAAAAAAAAAAAAAAAAAAAAAAAAAAAAAAAAAGGCAAAACTGTTTGGAAGGTCTTGGTGAGCTGCCTGCTGCTGAGGAGGCAGGAAAAAATTAGCAAGGATTTCATGAGGCTGAACATTGTGTGCTCCCAATGACACATCTGGCTCGGCATCCAAGCTGCAGAAAGGCTGATGATATACCCACTGTAACAGATATTACATCTTGGAATACATCTTTGTGCTGTACTAAAAAGCTGTGGTATTTTAAGAAAAACAAATATAATAGTTCCAGTAAATACAAGTTATTATTGAAAAGTGTCGTATTGAAACTTTAGAGACAGAATGGACCATTCATTACCAGTATTAGAGTCACACTTGGACAAGCAGTTGCTCTGTGAGTAGAAGGTTTAAAAGTGAACTCAATACTTTAAGAAGTTTTTGGGCTTTTTTTCCTCCCCTAATGGAACACAAGTCAGCGCTGAAAGCCCCTGTTTATTCAGAACCATGCTCAGTTTGGTGTTTCTTCCATTCCTATGAAGCAATGACGTGACACTTGACTTGTTAAGCATAATCAAGTCACATCATTTGCTAAAATACTAAATGAAGCACTGATTTCATCTGAAGCACTGATTTAGTTTTTTTAATGCAGCAAAATAACAGCAATAAAAATGATACAGCACAATGCAATTACTCTGAACAAAATTTCAGAGCTGTGTTTTCAATTACTTCACAAAATACTCCTCCCTGCTTTCCCTCCTTTACAAGAGGTTAGCATTTCAAGAATCGAGACTCCTAATTAGAAGGAAGTTAGCTTGTGACATCAGCTTCAAGAATACGCCCGAAGCAAGAAGGAACAAACGCCGAATCCCTGTGAAACCAGCAGAAGCTTTCTCTGTTCCCTTCCTTCCTCTGAAGACTTTACCACCAGGTTTCAAGTAACAGCTCTACTGAACAGCAAAGACAAAAGGAAAGTACATCCCAGCCATTTTATACTGGTTTCTAAGAGTAACTATTTAACATGATTGTGCAATTTGCTTTTTCTATTTTTGAAGGAAAGGGTCACAACACATGAACTGACTGGGCCATGGTCAGAGGTCAGCTGCGTTGTGACAAATAAATAACACAACATACAAGAGTGACAGTAAGTGACCCCTTGAATAGCAGCTCAACAGAATTGAAACTATTCTTAACCTGGCAGGCAGATTGCTGCAACAAGAGCCTTACACAGCAGAGGAGTTTAAGCACTGTGTTGTCAGGCTTTCTTTTCTTTCCTAAAACACATAATTTTGTCATTCCGGGACATTTCATTTCACCAATTTAGAAACTGAGGCCCAGGGTTGCATGTACTCACTTATCCTCTCTGAATCTAGACAAGGTGCTCAGTGCAACTCGGTTCTACAACACAGCTCTCCTGGTAAAAACACCGGTGTAACGATATTCCAATATATCCAAGTCTTCAATGCTGTTTTTCTTTCTTTAAAAGAATTTCCTACTTACACTAACCATGTTAGCACTCAAAATAAAGACGGCATATAAAAACACATACAACACTTACTGGTCTTCAATATTGCATTTAAAATAGGAATGTCACAGACTTATTTGAACTCACTTAAGAACTACCCAAAAGCTCAGTTACACTTGATTTATTCTACAAAGGTCTGTACACATATTCCTTGGACTGTTTAATGAACTCCCATCTTCTCTCAGCTGTACTTTTACTTTAGCCTCACTTCTGCCTCCTTTCTATTCCCTAGCACAGCAGAAAGGGAAATTTTACTCGTGTCCCATTGCTTTTGTTTCTCAGGTGAACACGCTGCACACTACTCAGCTTTCCCTTCAGCACATCCAGGCTAGATTTCCCTCATTTCAGTCAAACTCTATGTCGGCTAGCAAAGCCATCTGAAAAGACACACACAATCCCTTCTCTTGGCAGAGGAATTTTCAGTGTACGTTACCTCTGCGTGAGCAGCTTCAGCATGAACTATTGCCGTGCAGCCTTTATCCCCCCCTCCATGTTCTTCAACTCAGCCACTAATTTATTTCCCTTTTCTCTCTCCCTCCAAACAGTTCCTCTGTTCTTTCTCCTGAGCTTTTCAGAATTCAAACATAACCAGCAAAATCCAAAATAAAATAAAATGGACAAGGTAGGTAAGAATTCAGTTGCATCGAACATGAAGAATTAGTGTGAAGAGCAGAAGGTTGAAAATATAGAGATTATTATTCCCCATCATGGAGACACCTATACTTGCAATCCTTTAAAGTCCTGGAAAAATGGGATGGGAATGGTGTTTCAATTAAGAGTGCAGCGCTAGTGGAGCGTTCAGAGTGCTGAAAAACAACACGGTATGGAAAAAAATGGTATTCCTGGGTTTGCTATATTGAACTGAAATTCTTCAGTAGCTTAATGCAAATCCTCTCAGTGTTACCAGATTTTAAAAGAATATATAAAATTATTCGTGTTGTGATTTTATTAATATGACAAAGCAATACAGTAACTAGAACTCAACGAAAGTAACATGCTGCTCTTACAAGTGCTAAAAGTTTATTAATTTGACTTGTTAGGTAAACTAAAGAACCTGAAAAAATGGCCAAAGTTGATACATCCGGACAGAGTGTCCATTAAATATAGGTGAATTGGTTAGAAAAAAACATCCAAACAATTATGGTTCTGTCCCTTTTCGACCTGTTCTTATGTCACTGGAAACCCTTTCACCTGACATTCAAAGTGGTTCCACTACGCTCCAGTGGACACATTTCAACCTTCCTGTGGCTGGGAAAGGGAACCAAAGCTAGAGAGAACTCGGTATGTGAAGTATTATGAGAAGTCCACGGTTTTTTTAGTGTCTTACTCAGGTTTTAAATGTTGTTTCCTTACAAAAATGTACAGTGCCAACACCCTTCACAGACAAGTCAGTTTTAAATCACAGCTGAACAGATAATATTTGCAATTCACCATAAAACAGTAATTTTTTTCTGTAACTCATAACACGTTCCCCATGAGGGAAACATTTAAGACAAACTTTAAGAAGCACAGAGTTCAACTTTGGTTACAAGAGACCTGTATGACAGCAAAATAAGGTAAAAGCCTGACCTTCTGAAGTCCTCCATTCTCCTCCACCAAGGGCGGAAGAGCACTGGTGCTGTTGGTAGATGGTGGTTCGACATTGTAGTCACGAAAGCAGCAGAATAAGGTGCTAAAGATACTTCGACTCCTCTGCTTCTTCAAGCTGATATTACATTGGGACACTAGGGAAAAAAAATAAAACAGCAGAGAAATCAATTCATGTAGCACAGACCTAGCTTTCCAGACACACAATGACTGAATTGAGGATGGGAGGTTATTACCTCAGAGGTCCTTCTCAAATCTTAAGATAACCTCACAGAAATTCTCCATCATATTGAGACCCCCTTGCTTCTGCTTCACCACATTTATTCCCTGTCCAACTCCCACCACGGTGGCATTAGCCTATTGCTAACCAACCCGGATCTCCGCACAATCAAAGGTCTTGTCATACTAAGATGCTATTTTGAAAGGTTTCCTAGAAATATCCAGAGAAGATACTGTAAATGACATGAAATAATTTGCTGCTAAAACATGCCTGTGGGCTGAGGAAGCAATCAGGACTGATCTGAAACAGAAGAGGCGCAATAAATGCCTACCGATGCCTGGGCATATTTTCTAGCCAAACAAATGATTGTATGTGGAACATTTAAACTCCCGCAAGGATCAGAAAAAGCTCGGAGATGTCGCTGAGTTTCCTCCGGAAATGTTTGACAGCATTGCTGGAGGACAGGAGACACAACGCAGAGGCAGCAGCGTGAGCTGCAACACCGGCTGCGGGAGCAAGGCTGGAGAGGGTGTTATTAGATAACCAGGAGTCCTGGTCTTCCTCTGCAACTTGCTTATTGGTCTACCAGGATAAAAAACCCAAACTGGTAAAAAATGGCATACAGGTCAATGAAAGCAATGAAAGTGTAGCATTTTTAAAGACTGTAGATAAAAAGCAACAGTTTGCAGAAAAGAAATGCACATGAGGCATCTAGTGATTTCCCTAAGATTCAAACTCTTGACAAGTAGACCTTGAACACACAGAAAAATTAAACTAAAATAAAATAAAATAGTTGGAGAAAAGTTTTAGAATATTTTAAGTTATACTCGATTTGATCACCAAATATTTTAATGATCTATTGTTAGCTAGAAGTATTTGTTTCCTACATCCAATACCCAACAGACTTAGCACCCTTCCAGGGCAGGGACAGGCAGGTGCACCCTCCTCTCCCGTACCTTTCACGCAGCCCGTTTTCTTTGATGTTTATCCGCACCACTGCAACATATGGTACCGAATGCTGTCGATACCCAACTTTTAACATCGTATTGTCACACAATGAGAGATGGGCACTCCCCTCTGCTGTGCTGCCTTACCTTGGCCAGGACCAACCCACCCTCCCCATTAAGCAGAGGAATATCTTAGACTACAGAGATTAATGGCTTCCTTTTCAGAGTCAACTAATGATTTCATTTCAAATTTATGCAAACAAGCCCAAACAAGTTATCATCTTTTTTTTTTTTTTTTCCACAGCTATGCAGCAGCGCATCTTAAAGTAGGGAAACTCAGAAGGTGGATTATACTGAAAATAAAAGGATGCTATGAAAGTTGTAGCACCAAGGAGATAAATAGTGATCTACACACTACACAGTTTATTTACATTCTGCATTAGAAGCAACAAAACACCTCCTCCATCCCCAAGTTGGAGGGCAAGTGAAATTCCTAGTAAGTGCCATTACACACATCAATATATAATTTCCCATCTTCCCTTCTTTCTCCAATTATTAGGGAACTGCCACATACACAGACCTTCCTCCTGATATTACAAATATATCAAGTGCCACCAAGGCAATTTGAAACAGAATCACAAATAATACAATTATTAATATTTAAAGAAAATTTCTGTGAAAGAAGAGTTGTGTATGAAATGGAACAAACCTCCCCTGGAATAGTGAAGGAAGTCAAGAGCGTGCAGGTGTGCTTTGGTAAGAAAGCCTCATGGTACAGATTTGGAGTGAACTTTCAAGAACTCTCTGAAAACAGAAACAAAATCATCTTTTTTTTTTGTAGTCAGCATAAGCTAGACATCAATATTTTCTCCCCTCTCCACTTCCAAGGTGTCCAGCAGGTCCAGGAGTAATTTTCTGTTCTCCATAGAGTGCAGATCTCCACATTTCCTCAAATATTCTCCTGCCTTGAGGGAGTGAGCAATGCTCAGCTTCAGTTACTAATTGCCACTAAGAGGAAAATGTTATGGTATCAAAAACTAAATGGGTTTATAGACTTTAAAGACACTTGTAAACTGAAACCCATCTAAATACTGCTTTTCCATACTCCAGTTAAACAGAAAACATATGCAAAACCCTACCCATGGGTGGTATATGTTACAGTAAAAGGCTCATTCTCAGAATGTCACCTTCTATTTGCAACAGATTTGCAGAAACACGCCTTCAGAAATCCCCAAAGGATGCCTAGGCAGCTACGAAGGACTTTTTCAAACAGCACTCAGGAAAACTTGCATCACAAGCACAAACAAGTTTGTTACAGTATTACCCAGACAAGGAGAACCCCTTTCTGACCCTAAACGTTGAAATATGCTGAAATCAGAGCAGGAAGCACAATGCTGAGTGTCCTGCTCCCTACAGCTAGTGCCACAGAAGCCTTCCTAATAATTTATATTTAGTTTCCAGCCTCTACTTAAAAATATGACAGCAAATAATCACATCTGAATGCTTCAAATAGAAACGCTCTTACACAGTATTTATCGTAAGCTTTTGTCTTCTCTGCAGTTTCTAAGGTACAAGAATGTTAAACTTCATTCTGCAAACAATTTTGATGCATAAAATAGTCCTCCCGAAGCCAAGACTGCATTTTAGAATCAAGCCCAGTTTATGTTCTAGGCTGGATCGAGGTAGGTCTTTCTATAAAGATAATAAAAAGCCTGTGTTAAGCAAGAAAAACTAACTACCAAATGTTTATGTGAGAAATGTTACAGAGTACTTGTGAGCTTACTCTTTGGGAGGTTATCGGATACAAACAGCATGTGGGGGAAAAATTTACCTAAACCACATCATGTTCATCCCCAAACCTTGTAACGCTAAAGATCAGAGACCATGGATGGTCTGGGCATGCAAAGAGCAATATCAACAGGTTACAGGATGAAGCCTCAAAGTTTTAAGAGGAATTCTGTCAAGTAACAACTGCAGCATTCAAGAAAGATGAGCGCAAGCAGGGATGCTGCAGAGGCTCCGATGGCTACGGCTTTATACAGACGCGTGTGGCCAAGAGATGCTTGGACTCCTCATCTCTAGTGCTTCCTTCGGTCTGTTCGCGTCTTGCTGCTGTTCGGAGCACGTCTTTCCATCAGGTATGAATTACAGCAGTGTTTTTAAATTCCTATCTTACAGCCCCAGCTGCACACAGATCAACAGGAACAGCACAACCATTTAGGAACCAACATTTGTATCTTCTCTGTGTGGAGTACAGAGAGAGACAGTACACAGAGTCAACAGTCTGAATAAACATTCAAAAATCTCAGACAAAAGCTACTGATTTGTTCAAATCATTTAAGAATACTCATTTTCCTTGATCAAATTATACATTTTAAATGGCCATTCACTTTTGCTCAGTTAAATATTTGTTCTGGGGAAAAATAATCCTTTATGCTGCTTTTAATCATGGTGATTTTGCCATTAGTGATACAGTGGTGTTTCAAATAGGTCTTTCCACTAATCCAGATATTATTTTAAAGATATCTGTTATTTTTTTTAATAATATGTTATAGAGGCTCTACTGTGATTAAGTTACAATTTTGGACGCAGAAAGGAACAGAAGTTCTCAAGTGGCTTTACGTGCCATGCTGCATTAACACCCGCAGATATTGCATACATAGAACAGATCTGCAGCATATCCCGTTTTGAACAACTATGACAGTGTTGTACATCACAGAAAATAGCTTCTCCCTCCTTAGTTACACCGGACCAAACGCAATACGTGTGCTGTTTGCTAGATTTGCATTTCTTGAAGCACTGACAGTACATACAGGAAACAATTATAACTTTAAAGGTGTAAAAAAAGTATTGAGTCATTACCATAAATTCAGGTATTCTGGATGCCTGCAAGTTTTAAAGAGAAAAAAAAAACTGCAGAGGACAAAACCTGGCATTCTTTAAAAGCCTATAGGTAATTTCAGGCAGTAATGACACTGGAATGGTAACTCCAAATCTGAGCAGCATCCAGCATATGGAAATTAGGAGTTTTTCTGCTTTTTCCTTACATCTTTTGGGAGTTACAACCTTGATTTCTGGAACTGATTTCCTGTGGCATCTACAGACATGCTAGACTCATTACCCTTATCACCACTGAACGCTGAAGACAACTCTAGGTGACCTTTTCCAATTCTAAGCACTGCATACCAAACACTTCGACACTGCGTACCAAAAAAGCCCAGGCAAAGCAACTTCAAAATACGAGAACATGTTATCTGTGAAAGCAGAGAAGACTCTAACCAGCAGATAGCTGCAGAAAACTTGAAGGAACAATGCAAGACTGGAGTGATGCTGTCCCTTAACACCATCCCAGGCATGCTGCAACTGCAGCTCAAGGACTTCCTCACCTGAAGATATCAACAAATTCCTCTTTCATGACTTTGTCCCATTATGTTTCAAACCTACCCCAACTTTGCCAAAAGTATCTCTCGGCAAGAAGGTCCACAGCTCAGCCAACAATTCAGCTGTTTCGTAATTCTGACCCTCCTTGTTTCTTAGCTTTGTACCGTGTCTAATGTGTATTTTTGAGCAGGACAGGGGGGACCAGAACCACACACAACACCCAGGATGAAGGAGGAAAGCACCAGGAGCTTATACACCCACACAATCCTTTGTTCTCTGACTTTCCTAAGAATTCCTCGCATCTTATTTGCATTTTACAACAAGTGAGCATTGGGCTAACATGATTTTCAGAAGATCTTATTATATCTAACACCAAGATGGCCTCATTAGCAGGAAATTCAGGCACCACTGCGAATGTAAGTCAAGAACTGTTCTCTCTTCCCATGCAGAAAATTCCATGTGTATCTACACTTAATTCAATCTGCGGGAGGGCCAGACATCCAAAATCATGTTGCCTTTCTACACCTCTTCACAGTTAAGCTTTAAATCTCTATACAGATGCACATATATGCACACACATTCATATACACGCACAGACACATACACACTCCTTTCCCTTACAATTTCTGTCACCTTATGCCTTTACTCCCTTTTCCTTACAGCTTAAGTCCACCCTGAAGAGCCGACTGCACAGACCCCTGTGTAACCCCTTCCCCAGGGATCTCATGGAGGTCTGCAAGAGCCACCAGCGAAGCACTTTTGTCAAATTAGCTGGATTTCTGAAAGATTATTTGCAGACAGGGTCAGAAACAGGAACACAGCTCTCGCTGCCAGAAGGGACGTCCCTCTGGTCCAGATTTCCCCTGATTTGAAAGTGCAAAGTCTCACCTATAATTCCCAGACGCTCTCCTGCACTATTTCTAATGACAAGCCTCACTGCTCGCAACCTGCGTGCTGCCCTGCTGCTTGCGTGTCAGTTAATTCTTAAATGGCCTGCAAGTTTATGGAAATCAAAGGTGGTCTGCAGAACCATGCTTATCGAGGTCTTCTAGCAAGTCCTAACGAACCCACAGCATTACTAAGCCTGGGGAGGGCTTCAAGGAAAGATAAAGGCAAGGTTTTACGCCATCACATAAGCTTAAATGGAACCGTACCAGGTGGCTATACAAAGAGAAGAGAAAGAAAAAAAAACCCCATAACAAACCCCAAATATTACAAATGTTATAGAAATTAATAAAAGAGTATGTGAACAGAAATAATCCATAGCATCTCTTCTCAAACCTCCTTTTGCTTAAAGGATCCTTTGGGGGCAGAAGGTTTGTGCCGCTGTTCTCACACCAGGACGATTCCAGCAGCAGCACAAGTTACACAGCAAAGAAAAAGCTTTTCCCTCAAGCACTGCATTCTAAAAATGTTTAGTTCAGGGCTTCTCCCATCAAATTTTGCCGTAGTTGTGTGAAATTACAAAACCAGATTGTTGTGCAGCCGTCGCCCAAGAAACCCCTCGCTGCTCCAGGAAGCCACCATGGGATGGCTGGAGGGCTCCTCACCCAGCCCATCCCTCTGCAGCACATGCTCATTACCGCTGGATTTTTTCCCTAATTAAATGAATGCAATAGCCAGTTCTCTCAAATAATATAAACTGGGTAATGAAGAGACTTTCCATGCACTTACAGATTAACTCGATAAATGCAATAAGACCAACATCTGTGCAGCGCGAGCTCTCCACTAACAAGTTTGTTTATAACACACAATGGAAAGACACAAGTCAGAACCAAGCAGTATTAAACAAAGCCTTTCTTCAAAAGGAAGCAGTTTCAAAATTTATAAGTGATTAGAGATGCATAATTTCTCAATTTTCTTAAGAGACTGTATCTGATCTTATTAGAAAAATCAAATTTATATCCTACATGACTCAAGCTAGGAACAGTCAAGCAGCAGAAAACCATGAACTTTGCTTATACAGCTCCTATTTTTGTGATGTATCGACCAAGATAGAAATTCTTTTACAATACTTGGTGCCAAACCTGCACGTGATGCCCACATAGCTTTGGTTTTAATTGCCATTTGCAGCTTATCATTGAAAGGCTTAATTTTCCATGTAAGCTTTGCAGAAAATATCGCAGTAACAGCGCTGCCACATACCTGAAACAACTCCCCACGACTGCTTTAACCTTCAAACACGTATAACCCAAGCAGATTACTCTGTTTATGTTCAGCATGATACAGCCCAGAATTATCTTCATGTCAACCGAAGCTGGCAACCTCCCTCCTCCCAAAAATGCAATTAAATAAAGTTAAGGTTTTGGTTTTTCCACTGAAATGATTTCCTTTGAAGGGAGGGATCCCAGACTAGTTTTGTGGAAGAAAAAAAAAAAAATTTCCAAAGCATTTAGCTGCCCCTCCCCACCAAACCCTTTCCCATCCACTGCATTAGTAGTCTCCTCTGGATGGAGCTGATCGCGTGGCTGGGGGCCAAGAGATAAAAGCTTAAATACATCAGACAGGTAGGGACATGGGGGAAAAATAACCCAATAACTTATTTTTACTTTTGAGACAATCTCTTCTTTATCTCATTTTAATCTGTTTAAAGTCACTGCACTTTGATCTGGAAAAAAATGTCAATATGATTTATGAACTTTAGGAATTTCAGGAAAAACTGAACGTTATTCTTCTTAACCCACTGCACGACGTTTTGGAAAGCACGCTCAGAAGTTGCACCTGTACGCTAAGATCAAATGGTAACACAAGAACAGCTTATCTCATTCAAAGAGAAGTTATCTAGTGGCTATCAGAACACTAACAGTTTGCTTTCCATACCTGCAAAAGTCCTATAAAAACATACTTTCACACAGTACCTAGGACAAAAGGAGAAAAATCATTGGGACAGCGAAAGCTGCACAAAGAAAAAAGACCTCTACCTAACCAAAGCCTCGGAAATGTTTTTGATGTGGCAGCTTAAAGCAAAAAAACTTCTTTTGCCCTACATAAATTATTTATTACTCCTCAAATCTGGGCGAATTAAATACCTGCTGTTGTTGTTGGATGCTCATTTCCTAAAGATCAAAAGTGGTGAAATTCTGAAGTCACTTTTTTAACGCACGACTGAGAACTCGGCACTGGTCTCTCTGTACAAGGCTGCGATGCATCCTGAGATACAGCTGCTAATGCCAAAACCAGCAACTGATACGAAGCCTCTTAACTGACAAGGAGGGATAAGAAACCATGAAAAGCCTCAAAACATCACATAAACCTGACGGATCTCAAGGCAAATTCCCAAACCATAAAACTTCAATCTGCACACTGAGGTTTGGTTGGACATACACACATATGATGGTACAACCTTCGTATCGTATGTGTCAGCTTCTCATAGGAGCTATGATTTAAACACCCGTGCTGTCTGGCAGTGTTGCAGCATTTAAAAAATGAGGAGTGTTGCTACCAGGTAACGCTACGTTAAAGGACACGGATCTGCCAAAGCCCAACTCCTCCCATTTATTCAGCTCCAAGACCGAAGGCAGATCCACTGCTTCAGGGACACCCCCATTTCATCATGAAGCTGAAGGGTTAAAAACTGTTTTAACAACCTAATTAACCTGCTGAACTATGTTCTGAGTGAAATACCTTCAAGTTTAATTTAAATAGCGCAGATTTTGGCTGGCTCCTTTCCAGCTCCAGCGCTTGACAAGCTGAACAGGGCTACACTGAGACCACTCGGAGAAGCAGCACATGTGGATCTGTATCTCCAAAAGGACAGGAAAGTAGGTCTCCCTGTGATCCAGGAAGGAACTAATTAACGCTCAGAACTTTCTTCTTTTTTGTGCCTGTACTGCTTGCCACTGGAACAGCCGGGGACAGAATATGGATGAGAATATGAGAGAGAAGTTAAATGTCCACCTCCAGCGACACTCTTCCAGCAAGATGAGCCAGAGAGCTGCTGTACCTTTGCTTTCCATGTAAAATATGTGGACAGTGTTTAAACAGGAGCTGAATGTGCCCCTCCAGCCTCGCCTGGGTGCTCCTCTGAGCTAGAGAAGAGCCCGAGCTCTGCTCCGTACCTGTCCTGCCCTGGCATCCATCCACCTCGCCAGCACGTGGCATCAAGGACCCACAACGGGGTGCCCTGGTCGCCAAGGCTCACCTGGGCACGCTGTCTTCCTTTTCACATAGGACTAAGTAGCTGCTGAACACACTAAAAAAGGTGCTACAAGGATATACAATATTTTTTTTAATGCATGTATGCATATACACTCAGTTCACAGTTCAACCTTTTCCTAGAATTTCCTTTTTTTGAGAAGAGCCACAGCATTTCATACATTCCAGGGGAGCCTATGCATTGAAATTCGCAAAACATAACATCTGCTTTAAAAAAAAAACAAATAAAAGAGGTAAGTAAAATAAATAACCAGCCACACCCCACAGCCACTCTTCCATCAGCTGGCAGTCTGAAACGGGAACAGAGCTGCCACATGGAAAACTGATCAGAACCACTTTAAAAACAAAGATTAAAAAAAAAAAAATCAAAATAAATAAACCCCCACATCTCACTTTCACACTACACACAAGGCAAGGCTGCAGCACTGGAGACTAGTGTTCACTGGCAGAAGTGATCAAAGTCTTTTTTTCCTTTTGCTAAAAAATTTTAAAATATTTCACTTCTGGAGTAGAATTCACGCAATGCAAAAGCGATGTTTCAAGATAGTTTAAGGGCAAAATAAAATACAGCAAATAATGCAAAAGTAGCTCTGGTACCAAAAGATTACTGCCATTTTTAACTGGATGGAAAATGAACGACACAGGCAACATTATGGAGATTTATTATCCTACAAAATATACATTGACATTATGGAACCATCTCTCTGTACCTATAGTGCTTCAGTGAATTCAATGTTTTATCTTGGCCACAGTAATCTGTAAATAGATTAGAAAAAGAAGCAATATCCACAGAATAAAATACATTTAAAGCAGTAGCACACCATGGAGATTCTCTTTTAAAAATATATATTTTTTGTAAAAATCACGAAGTATTTCAGAAGCTGCAGCATTTCTTCGTTGTTTGAGCAAGGAGTGAGCTGCTCGATCTGGAGATTTTCCCAGCGCCGAGGTTTGGAGCGGCAGTTGAACAGGAAATACTGCGCAGTCTGTGCATGCATTACATTCCTGTCCCGCCCCGAGCCAGCGGCCAACAAACAAACCTTTCTTCTAGTAAAAGAGGGGGGAAAGAAAAAAAAAAAAGAAAAAGAAAGGCAGACTGCACAAAGTTCACCAGCAGATGTGGCCTATGAATCCAAACCGGTCTTTTCTGCTGCTAAAAAGAATTTGATGCATTTGCAATGTTGGTGTAACGTCACGGCTTTGTGAAGCCGGATCAGCAAAGACCTGGAAGTTTAAAGATGTAAAATCTGCAACGCTGAGCTTCTGCAGGGTGCTGTAAGTGAGCAGCAATTGCACATATGTCGGAGGGTTTATTTTTAAGAAGGTTTTGCCAAATATTAGTAGCAGCTTGCAATTGAGCTGCGACAGTCAATCAGAACCGGATTTTGTAGAGCAAGAAGATCTATTTGCAAAAAAAAAAATTAATAAGGGGGACTGATTTATTTCCATTTTATTTTATGTGCAGCTCTGAAGGACAAGGACTCTGCACTGAAGTTTGTCTTCAACCGCAAAGTAACAAATAGAATTAGTAACCAGAAAATATATCCGTGTATCTCGACTCTTTTGAATTGCTCCCAGGCTGGCCTCCCAAATCCTGGAAGATATTCGATAATAATTTGTTAAATACTTGGGAGGGAAGGCAAAGGAGAAACAAACAAATGGAAACATGAGCAGCACACAGGGTCAAAATGGCAGGATCTCAGAGTCGGTTAGTCACGGCTGATACCCTCTGGCATCGGAAGAGGATTAGAGTCAAAATGGCAATGAAGCAAATGTAAACAAGCATGTGTTTATAGAGCAAAAATATGTACAGTATCTGATCTGCTCTGCCTTGGACTGTGGTTACATGTACCATGGTGGGAAAGGCAGAAAAGAACAACTTCCCAAACATCAAATAGCTGAAACACAGGAAAAGCAGAGGCAGGGCAGCACTGCGCGGGCACCCGAAGCCATCACGCAACCAAAGTGGTGAAGGGGTTTCCCCAAACATTCATTTAATTCAAAGCTGGTGTAACTAAACCCTTTGAACCAATGCTAACTTCATATAAAAGAATAAAAACAAGCTAAAGAAAAGCGCTTTTGGAGAGCGTGTTTTCTAATTACACACAGTATGAATGTACAGGCGGACAGACGGACGCTCGCCCGTGGCACAGACACACACACAGCCCCGCCACCTCGCGCCCCGCCTTCCTGAAGAACTTATGCCATGAAATGAGTGTGAAGTTACTGAAGAGCTGTAAAAGCCCCTTTTTCTGTGCTCCATGGGCACCGTGTGCTATGTAAGCTCTCCACCTGCTGCGTTTTACCCATCAATTCCCTTTCCAAGTGAAAGCATGACCCAAACCTAAAGAACATTGCCGAGCACCACACCTACGATCAGCTCATTTCATTATCAGGTTTGGTCAGTTTAATAAATAGATGTTTGGGGATTTTTTTTCCTCCCTCAATGACCAAGCTCACAACCTGAGGTTTGGCTGCAAATATGAAGCTGAGCTTCCTTCTGCCTCCCGCTGCAAACAGGTTTACTCAAACACAGGTGACAGGCTTTGGCGCTCTTTTTTTTTTTACTTGAAAAGTATGAGATAAGTGGTTCACCAAACCCAAAGGTAGAAGAAATTCTTCTACTCTTTCCCTTCAAAAATACTACTACACCTCCAACCAAAGCCTTACCAAAATCTTGCTCATCTGAGGAAAACAAGCTTAATTTACTTTTCCTAAATATAGCTGGAAAATGTTCCCATAGAGACATCCCCAACTGTACTTTTTTCAGCAAATACTTCAGTAAGACATCAAATCCAAAGTATTCATCTATTTTTGCAAGCTTTCTCATCTCTTTCCTAGGAACAGCTCTTCTCCAATGGATTTATCCGGCAATAACGCTGCTAAAGGGTGCTCCCTTGCAAGGGAAAGTTCTGTTTTTCCATTTTGCCTTCAGAATTTTTCACTCACTCCCTGGGGATATTTTGGGACAGGCTATAACCCTTATTCCTGCCAGGGAAATCGCTCATCCAAAGTTCACTCCCCAAAAGATATATCCCTAATAGAAAAAAAAAAAAAACAAAAAACCCTCAAATGCCTTTTTTTTTGTAGCGCCTTTGATGCCTATTTCCAATTATCACTTATTTCTCCCAACCCGTTGCTATTGTGTGGATATTGAGTGCCGTTCTCATAAAACATCCATTCTGCAAGAAAATAGACATTTAAAATGATGGTGTTTCTGGTAACATGTTTTATAGAACCAAAGGCATTTAAATAATGTAATTTCTGGAAAAGACTCTGTCTTAATGGAGTAAAGAATGTGCACATCTATGAAAGATTCACCTTCTTTCTTTGGAAGAAAAACAGAAGTTGAGTAACTTTAAAAAGACATTGACTTTAATAGAGATGTAGTTATTTGGACCAACTACTGTTTTCCTCCATTCCTCCCCAAATTTCTCTATATTATGAAGCCCAGATACAAAGGAAGACAATTCCACTCATTTAGAAGAGGAAACTTTCTCTAAACCACTCTATCATCTGTGCTTTGGTCTTTAATATAATCTAGTTGTTGTTTCTAAAATGCTCTTAAAATCAAGTTACAGCAGCACACAGCGAGTATCATGTTATTTGAATCCAGTACTTTCAGGAGAAAATTAAAACACCAGGTTTTGATTATTGACATTTGTTGCATGTTTAGTTGCAGGGATTTCTCAAGGAACAGTCTGTAAGACACTTCAGTGTATCTGTTTGGACAGAATCCGAACTAGAGGAATTGTTGCCAAAGTAATTTCTCCTCCAGCTTTAGCTTCCATGAAGTCAGCCTTAGATTACCTTTAATAAATTCATTTGTTTTAAAGCTTGCAATATTTACGGACACGTAATACAAGTGTATATTACAGAAATAAAAATATTTGCAATTTTATTTGCTGCTTTTTTTTTCTTCAAGTTGTTGCATACACCCTCACCAGTTAAGCCAGAAAAAATTTTGATGAATTTAAGTTTTCAGAAAGATCTACACATATTCTGTAACTATATTAAATCTAAAGTAATCCCAACATCAACCGCTGTGGGTTTTCAATTCAATAGAAGTGTCATCTGCAGAACACAAGCACTGCCAGCTATCTCTGATGAAAACTTTAAGCTGTAGTTCATCTCTCTCTTATCTATTGTTATACTCCTAAGTAAAGAGCTAAGTCAAAAAAAAGCATATTGCAAATTCTCATCAATAATTTGCTGAAATACCCAGGATTGCCCTGGTGAAGCGTGAGCCCTCTCTCCTTGGCTTTCAAACTCCTCTTCCCTGGAGTGTATTTCAAAAGGCCAGCAGGACACACGTTGTGATGTTTGAAAGACAAGAGTAATGTACTCATATTAAGTTTTAAACCTCTAAATGTCTAAATGAATCCCCATCAACTACCAAAAAACCCAAAAAACCCAAAACAACCTGCAGGGGAAGGAAAAGGCAAATCCAACATACATCTGACATTATTTTTAAAAGTTTAGAGTCTGATAAAGAGATTTTTATTTCTTTATTGGTTGGGTATGTATGGTGAACCAAAACACAAAGCTGAACCAAATATCAAAAACACCTTTAAGAAAATGGTCAACTTATCTCATTCTGCAAGTCTGTAATTTATATTTAAAACGATCAATGTAAGATTTCACATTAAGAATTGAAAAGCCTGAAATGATAACTATCAAGAGTCTACAAGGTAATTCAACCAATGCCAGCAACCCCAGTGACAGCATGGACTGCAGGCACTGCTTAATATTAAGTGTATTTTCAACTGATCCCAAGAATAAGATGGAAAATATTAATTCCTAGTTCTTCTGACTATGTCCTTCGGACTGAAAATTATTTTACCCATTTAGCTTTCCCAGACTATTAAAAGCAGCACATTCCCACCTGGAAATACGATATGCAGAAAGCAAAAAAAAAAAAAAAAAAAAAAAAAGACAGAGGAAACTGCAAGCTTCGTACGATATGGTTACTACAGTTTGGACATAAAAAAGCAGCAAAACTTGCCCAACTTCTAGCAATTTCTTTCTAGAACAAAGCTACATATTATTGCCTGTTCAGAAATTCAGTTAATACAAAAAGGAAAAAAATAAATTTTATAATAAGTAAATAAATTTATAGATTAATAAAATAAAATATTTTTTCTTATCCCATTAAGCTTAACAGAAGGAGATTTTTAAAAGGTGTTTTGGTGCCTTCAACATGTACTTAGATGCCTTCACCACGCTGACAGTTCAGCTGCAGGTTGGAACAGCTGCAGACATGTTTAATTGTTTCTCCAAACACCCAGAACATCAAGTACTTTTGACCTATTTGAAATATCTTAAACTTTGTACTAAACGGAATGCACACAATTTAATACCCATGCTTCCACTTCTAACAACCTTGTAAAGCAGAAAGCTCCCAACTGTTTGCATGTAAGTCATGAGAAAGGATGAATAACTGAAGATGTTAAATAACCAGTGTCTTCAGAACTACCAGTTGGGAGAACTTAAACCGTTTCCTTAATTCTACCTGAAAAAATAAATAATAAAAAAAAACCCAAAAAAGTACAGTAACTTTTTGTTGTTTATTGGAGCAAAATTGGTGACATTACAATTATGTGGAATCATTCTACAAAACCCACTCCTGTTATCCATATATTGATCTTATCAAAGGTAGAATAAAAGAAGGTAAAAATAGCACCTGCGCCCATTAACAAAATTAAAACCCTTTCCTAGCTTCCTCCTTCAGGATGAGCCTTTGCGCTAATTGTAGGCGATAACCAAAGCATGATGCAACAGGAATTACTCTAATTTTACAGCTCGCCCAGGTCCCAGCTGCTCTCAACCTACATTCTTGCCCAAGCTGTTTATTCAGAACACTTCCAGATCAGCTGGTCTCTGCCCAATCTGGCAAAAAAAAGCTGTTTTCCTTCATCGCTGATGCAGCGGCGAGGGTGAGCAGTTTATTTAGTATATAATGACACAATGCCATCCCTGCTGCTTTGCATCCTTTTCTTTCCTGGGCTAAAAAAGCTCAGGCTTTACGTTAAACTGATCTTACTGTCCTGTTGTTCTTGGCACTGAAGGAAGCCAGGTTTTGCAGAGCGCTTAGCCTTCATCTCTCAGGGAGGCAGGATCCTTGTCCTGTTACCAGCACTTCCAACAGCAGAGGTCTCAACCAGCTCAGGGGACAGAAGCAGCTGACGATCTCACCCAGGAGCCCAAACCAGACAACCGATCCAGTACATTTATTGCACTTAGGCAAGATGGAAAATCTCAAGTGTATGGACCCATAAATGTTAAATCGTATTAACTCCATACCTCCGTAAATACTCAAGGACTTAGAAGGCCATCTTCAGGATTTACTCCTCCTCTCCCAAAAATAATAAGCTCTAACCTTACGGAGCCCCAGCCAGCACAGGCACTCAGCATCGCTCCTCTTCAGCTATTTCACGCTCTCTGCGCAGCTCCTGCCGACTCGGAGTTGGCCAGTTTGCAGTTCAGATGCCTGCACCGGCTCTGCAGGCAGGTGTTCACCCAACAAACCCCTCTGCCTTGTGGGTTCTGAGACGGAAGAGGGGGGAACAGCAACAACAATTTCTAACCGAAAACTGCACGGGTGCCTCTGAGATACCTGGTAGGAAAACGTGCATTGAGAAAAGCGTCGCCTAAGATGGTCACACCTGCCACAGCTGTGTGCACTGTTCATCCTAATAGCTTCAAAAATTCCTTTGGAATAATAAGTATTGTGTCCTGTCCTATAACACAGCATAAGTCATTTTTGAAGCTTTTTTCTGGTTGCTGATTGAGCGCTATCAGTGCGGGCAGAGCCTCCCTCTGCCCAGCCACAGCTTATTCAATGAATTACCAAAATCTAAACAGCCTTCTGCATTTGAATTCATCTCTCGAAGCTATACAGAGCTACAGCAGAAAAACACTGGATGTGATCGCACGCCTGCTGCAAAACAACATAAATATCTGGTACCTCTCCCACGCCTGCGTAGCCAAACCGAGGAGGACAAATAGCTGCACATCGGCTTCATTACTGCCTCTCCTACACCACCAGATTTTTCTTGGGGATACAAGAAAACGTGACAAGAGAAACATATGACCAAAGATGATTTTCCCAGACCAAAAGTTAACACAGATCAACAGTACAAATCCAGAGATAACTCTTGTAATACTATGGAGATGTTCTCCTTTCTGCTGAAGAACTCTACCCCAGTAATCCGTGTGCAAGAACGAAGCCATGAGTCCCCTCCCATGGTCCCAAAACAACCAAGGAACTCCAGCCCTACAAAACAAAGTCAGGTCCAACGTGTTTAAGACACAAACGGCCAAAAATCTCCTGCCAAGACCCTGAAAATAATAAAAAAAAAGTTCCTAAGTGGTGGGAAGTTCCTAGTGGTAATGGGTCTGCACGTTAAAAAAAGAAATAGTTCTCTTCAATTACATTATTATAGCTCCCAACTAATTTCTGTGGATCTTCTCCTCAGCCTCCTGGTAGCTCAGCCATCAGCCCAGCTGACCACAGGCAGCATTCACAAAGCCAAGCTGATAAGTGCTCGTAGGGCATAATTAATCTGATTTGCCTATGCTAGAACCCACCCTAAAAATGCCTTTTTTTTTTTTTCTCTCTTCATTGCAAGCCGCTGGTGAATAGCTCAGCTGTTTATATTGCAAACATTTACACTTAGGGCAAAGATCACCATCCCCCACAACCCTGCTTTAGTTTTTCCTGTAAGTCAGTGGAGTTGGCCAAGACCAGAAACAATCCATCAAGCTTGCTTATCCTAAAAATGCTGCAAAATAACCCCTTCACTTAATCCTTCTGCTCATAACAACACAACTACTTTTCCTAACCACTCCAAACTATTAACCTGCATATCCAAAATACAAATGGAAAATGTTCTTCCTATGAAACACAAAACAAAACCCAAGACAAGCGTTTAACATTAGGTTCCCCAGCAAGGCTGGATCAGGAACACTGGACACCAACCGCAACCTCCTGCACCCACAGTGAACTGGGCGTACCCCAGTCTCCAGGATTCAAGTTCCCCATGACACGGCTGAAAGAAAAATGCCAAAGTCTGATGACAGAACATTTCATAGAAGACTACTTGCCCAAAATCTGACATCTACCAGCTCAAAGCCCGCAACACAATTCGCAAAGGAGAAAGCTTATACAAAGGGAGCAAAGCTTCTGGATGGACTTTCACAGCAGGTTTTTCCCAAGTCTTCCTCCCTCCTTTTGCCAAGAGGTAAAAGTAGAAAATTTTTTCATACAGAGGATGCCTTGGACACAGAGTCACACAGTTCTTAGGCAAGCACATTATCTACAAAACTTGGTGGTTTTTTCTCATTTGAGAAAATCCAACTGTTTAAAGATCTTATTGAAGCAGCTAGCGCACATTTATAGGTGAGCCCAAGCATTGAAAAGGCTGCTTCATCCCTTCCTTTAATGACAGATTAGCACAACTTCCAAATGCCTCCAACAAGCCACAGGTTAAAACATGCTTCACCACCAGCCAGTAACAACGCAAGGTAATCACAACACTTAGGTAATGTTTGTGCCTGTTTTCTGGCCAGAGGTTTTAAGTATCTCACCACTATCTTACGTCTTCTGTTCAATCCCAAAGATAGGTGTATGTTCATGATTAACAACAAAAAAATGTAAGTTTGACAAATCTGCGGCATTCCTCCTGCTCTTCTGCTTAGACATCTATAACAGTTTGTGTTTTATGTCTTTGGAAAAAAATGTAGCAAACATTAAAGGAACGTGACTAGAAATTAATATGTAAAAAAAGGGCCAGAAATACGTAACTTCTCTTGCAACCGCAAGTTTTGGATACTTCCATTGAAAGGGAAGACAATACAAAAAATATCCAAGTAATGTCAGAAGGTACAAAATGCTCCAAGTGACAACTGGGGACATGGAATTGAGGTTTCCTTAAAACTTCAGATCAAGTGACAAAAGACAATACTGCACTGTACTTCCTCATAGGATATACGTCCTGCGAAGCAGAGAAAAAGGTCAACCCCACCAGTCAAGACAACCACAGTTAAGGCTTAAAGAGAGCTTGAGTCACTTTTCTGCTCCACTTTGAATTTCCATCTTTGTGGGCAAGTGGCTTCATATGTTTTGTGTCATGGTTCCCTGTCTATAGAACAACTTTTTAAACCCAGGTAAAAAACACCTACAAAGTTTTTCCTTCTTCATTTTCATTGTCAGGCAAGGCACACACATAGCATTTCACCAGGAGCTCGGGGCTGAATATATATTAAAAATTGAGAGGTGGTCATAAAACTTCATAGTAGGTCTTGAGGAGTCTTTAGCTTGTAACTTCCTAACTTTATTCCCTTATCACAGGTAGCAGAAACTCCTGCCATGGTATCACGCACTGTTTTATCCCACATCTAGCAAAGACATAAACTGTATCTAGGAAACACTGCTAATAACAAATTAAGCTATGCCTTCCCCAAAATATAATTGTGGTGTTTGGATATTACTAATTACAGATGTTTTTCCTATTAATAAAGTAATTGTTGCATAAGACTCAAATAAGGCAATGTAAAAAACACATATTGAGAGCTTGTCTGAACATGTAACTTGGTATTTTTTTTCCCCCCCGTCATTTCAGGCAACTAAACTAAGCATGATCTAGGAATGAGAAAGTACATGGAAAAGTACAAATGAAAAAGATCACTAAAGAGGATGTGACTTGGCTTCTGTTCTTGTTTACAGTGATGAGGCAGCAGCAAACAGAATTACAAACAGAAGTTTGCATCACTTTAAAATATTCCATACTGAAAAAAAAAAATCATTGTATTACATAATGCTAAATAGCTTTAGATGTTTTTCCAAATTCCACTTACACGCCATAGATAGAAAAGCTCACACGTATTTTGCCTGCCTTAATAAACCACCAGTAGATACATCTATGCATGAATACATTGCATGCATATGCACACATCTGGAAAAGCCAGCTTGAAAATGGTCCAAGTAACAAAGCCATGGAGCCCAGCCCCGTGTCTACACCAGAGATAATAACTCTTAGACACAGAGTTTAAAGCAACTTTAATAAACAGCCACTCTGTCATTCTAAAAAGCATATACTAATTAGAATTAACCTGAGTTTTTTTTAGGAATTGCATTTCAATAATATTGTACGAATTATTCAATGATCGTTATCAGCTTATTTTCAACAAAACTCTGGCTCCTTTTCCCTGAGGAAATTCCAGTAGTATTTGCATGCACCACTCCTGTATTAGCAAGAGTTAAGAGTCCTGTACATTATTTTTTTCCTATACAGATAATGTATTCTTCAAGTTCATTTCTACCGAGGGGAGGAAAAAAGCTTTCAGCTTTGACTTCCTCATGAATAATACATTAAAAATTTAATATTAGAGAACAAATCTTCTTTTTAAGCCTCCAGAAACAGTACTATATTCACCTTATTACTCTCAAACGATTCATGTACACACATAAATAAGGGTAAACCATAAGCTCCAGTTTTCCATAATTAAACTGTAACAAAGTATTTCACCATTTATCAGACCAATTCTACAGCAATGCTGTATAGCTTTATAACTGCCATCAAAAAAAATAATCACTTACCGTATCCACAATAAAGAGTATAATACATTTTGGTCCATAATTCACTGTTATAACCTGAAGTGGAACAGATTTTTTCAGCCATTCATGAGAATGAGCTTATTTATACGAAGGAGACGAGAATCCTGATTTCAAGTAGGCATCTGTAGTCCATGTTATTAGCAGAATATGTAAATAAAACCAAAACCCACAAGCAAAACCATTTACAGCAGCAAAAATTATGTAACAGAGCAGGAGGAGAAAAATAACTGCCTGTTAAAAGAATGAGAACTTCTAGGAAGAGCAGAGTCCTTCCAAGAACGGCAGCCGCATCGATCTCACGCTACTTCTTTAAGCCCTGACTCTGCAGCCCGATGGCTCTGCTACGGCCTCAGGCTTCTTATTCCTTCTTAGGTTTGTATAAAAATAAACTGCAGAATATGAACCCAGATGTTTCAGAAATCAGAAAGCTAGAGTCTAATCATGCTGCTACCATAGAAGCATTCTGAAGTGTTTGCGTCTGGCAAGACTCCGTTCGAAGGCGGTATCACCGAGTTCAGCTCCCTGGAGATCTCAAGTATCTTTTCCAGGAAGCCACCAGCGAGTTAACAACGCTCAAGGAACTGGACAAGGTGTCCTTTGAGAAAGGAGCACACGCACTGCAATCTGCAGAATAAAGGACAAACACAACAAACACAAACTCTGCCTTCGCTTCCATCTTCCTCTGCTGGAAGGATTAGTAGAATGATGGAGTGATATCATGGGCAAAAAGAGTCATCTGTATTAAAGTGTTTGGAAGAAATTTGTTATGGACTCAAGTGTATGGCTGCAACTACAGGATTAACTCAACTTTCAGTCCAATTATCCTTTAAAGACATTTTTAAATTTGTCTTTAAGGCACCATATTCCAAAAGAGCTGTGATGCTCTGCTCATTATCACAGCAAGAGTAGGAAACTGAAAGTTTTCACCTTTATCTAATTTACTACAAATGCTTTTTAAATTATTACTACATTTTGGGCATTCTAAGATTTTATTCTGGGTTGGATTTTCAGGTGGCTTTTCACATTCCCTACCAAAAGACAAACCTAAGGTGCAAGACGTGGTCAACAGAGACTCCAGTGCCTGGTTTACAGAGAACAAGCTTGCAAACATTGTTTGATGATGGGTTCCCAGATCAGAGATTGTGGAAGCAAGCTGTAAACCCTACCGAAACCACATTTCCAACTGAGATTTCAAAGGGAAGGGAGGTCCCAGCAAGGTTCAGGAATCGGCACTCCCAAGCCGCTTGACTTTGCGGCGTTCAAGACCCAGCCTCCTACAAACCTGCGGCTCTTCAGCTGAAGAACGGTGAATTCCTTGTGTTATTTTTTCCGAGAACTTCTATTTTCCTACTTCTCAACATTTGCTTTAGCCTTAAATAATAAAATTCATATGGAGGAGCTCTTTTACCTAAACCCTCCCAGAAATAAAACCCTATTGCTTTCTGAACTGTAAAAACCAGGAGAAAATGCCAATCTCTCATCTAGCTCCCGTGTTGAGCACAGCGAAAGGGCAGCTTTGCACAGACAGTGACAGCCCCAAATGTCACCCGTGTCCCACAGCAGGAAGTCCCCCCCCAGCAGCAGCTGGCACGCAGCGCAGCGAGCTGCACAGTCTATGTTTGTCCATTACCCGTTTTCCTTTTGGCTGGCGTCTCGGGTTTGTGAGCTCCTCTCCCCTTATACAGGAAGCTGGGGCCTCAAGCTTAATCCTGTACATTCAGTTCTCTTCTCTTCCAGCTACCACTAGAAAAACATATTCTCCCAGAAAAAAAAAAAANAAAAAAAAAAAACCAACCCAACAACAACAACAAAACCAAACCAAAAAAAGCAAAAAGCACCAAAAGTTCTCGCCATCAAATCTTTGCTAAACTTCTCCACGGTGAGATTATTTCTCCCTATTTCTAGGGAAAAAAAAAATTAAAAAAGTGAAGGAATGAAAGATTTAAAAATTCCTGCAGCTGAACAAACACACTAACGTTATTCATCAAGACAGAGAACAGATAATGCAAATCTAAAGGTACAAACAAACCTTGCAACGCCGCTATAACCAGATAACCAATATGTCCCAGCATCTTGTTTCACACGTTTTGGCATGACGCTTCAGTCACCGTATGTGCCCCAGAAGTGGCTGCACCCCAGCACTTTCACTGGCTTTTGTGTGGGCTTGGGGAAGCGGCAGCATAAAAAAGTTTGCGGGAGATGGGTAGGGAGATGGGGAAGATGTGGTTGCAAGCAGAAGAGTTTGGCTACGGGAACCCAGTGCAACAGATTGAGGGAGTAAAGGGAGGAAGGAGGCGCCTAGAAATCTAATTTCTCTTCTTTTAGTCTGAAAGCAGTTGAGTTTCACTGCAGTGAGGCATCTACCCTCTCTACTGCTCTGCCTGTCAGTCTCTAGACTCCACCATCAGCCCCTTCCATCCTCAGAACAGCTTGTTTCCTTCTCAACCTAAGAAGGTCAACCTCCTTTTCCTCCCTCTTGGCCACTACAACATTGCCAAGACCACCCCAATATGTTCCAGGGAAAAGATCTCAACCAAGCACCACATTTCTGTATTTTGAAATGTAATGGTTTGTAATGTTATTTGTGTGTGTGTCCGCCACCCCAGCAGCTTCCTCAATTCCTTCTTCCCGAACCTCATGGCCTAAAATAGAGTAAAAAAAACCCTTCCTGTCATCCTTTCCAATTATTTTGGCACTTCCTCAATTATTGCCTCTAAAGCTTCTATACGTAAAGACATCTGCAATTTGCCTGATGGTATACACGGCGCTTCAGAAGGGCAGGATCCCCCCGTTCCCAGACTCACTGTTCCTTCAGTTGCTAAGATCAGCAGCCAACTCCACTACAGCTTTTACTGGGTTTAGTCTAAATAATTTTATAGCATTGAAGACGTACACAGTAGAGCCACAAATCACTGTTGACTTAAGCACTGACTGCTGTATTGAGAGCCGATCCATCCTCTAATCCCTGTGTTCTGCTGAAGAACTCCAGCTACTCACCCAAGTGCCGCAGGATGGGCGAGGGACACCACAAAACGAGGATGTATGAGAGCACCCTCCCCACCATCAGTCCCCTTGAGGTGTTCCGCAAAACCATTTGACACGGCTGAGAGAAAAGGTACTTTCTCAAAAGAGAGGGAAGAAGGGCCGCTGCTCTACCTGACAGCTGAAACACACCAACACTCCTTCTCTGTATTCAAAAAAAAAAAAGAAAAAAAAAATGTATGCCAGTATCACCAGTACTGCGACTTCTCTTGGCAAACTATTGAAATGTTGCTGTCATATTAGTCACAGAAACTATGGAAAGAAAGCACATGGAGATCTAACCCTTCGTCCTCTACCATAAAAATCTGTGTAACTACTTCAGAATTTTTCTGATGCAGCACTTTTTTTAGGAGATGGACTCCTTCACTACCTCTGTTCTTAGAGAAACGGTTTCTCATGTCCAACTTCAGCAGAAGAGATGCAGATTAAAGCCTATACAATTGCTGGATAGGACAAGAAGCGATAGAGAACACATTATTTTTCACAGCAGCATCGTATTTATTTCAGGATTAGAAGAAAAAAAAAAAGGCAATTTATTTTTTTTTCCAAGGATAAAAAAAATCCTCAATTTGTTTAGTGTTTCATGGCAGGTCAGCTTTTCTACTCTGATTTTTTTTCTCCCTGCTCCTTGGAAAGCTCTCAAATCCCAGTCCAGTGCTCAAAGCTTTACACAGCAGTTCAGAAGAAGCCTTTCCAAAACAGGGTACAGCAGGACGACTTCACCATTCTTACAAATCAGCTGTCACGTTGGAATGCGTAAACAGGCATATATCCTTTTTTTACTGCTGCATGTCAAATCCGACTACTACAAAAATCTCTGGATTTTCTATGGACGAGCAACAGAAATAGCTGTCCTTTCAGTTTTTGCAGTGGATTCGTCCACAAAATCTTGAAACTGTCTGATCAAGTAGTATGAAAAACACAGGATATACATTTAGCTCACCCAGTCCCTTTCTATTTTTAGTGGAAACACCCCAGTACGTCCTTTATTCCAGTACCTGCAGATTCAGAGATTCTCCATCGCATCCTCCAGGTCATTAACGCGTGACCAGCGCCAGAGCCAGCACAGACCACCGCACAGTCCCACCCGCCGTAGCCTTTCGAAGGCCCTGAAGTATTGATACGTTATGCAACTATTTCTGCACCCATTTTATAGTCGTTTATATCCAGACTGCATTTTTCTAGTTAAAAGCTTCACTTCAACTTGTGGTAATCTACCAGTTTTTCCTTTCCTTGTTACCAAGTTACAGAAATCAGTTTCTTTGACATGG
This sequence comes from Syrrhaptes paradoxus, assembly GCA_013400615.1. Taxonomy (NCBI): domain Eukaryota; kingdom Metazoa; phylum Chordata; class Aves; order Pterocliformes; family Pteroclidae; genus Syrrhaptes; species Syrrhaptes paradoxus. Next base: position 174,197 of record VZTO01009310.1, on the reverse strand, counting down.
TTTATTTTAGAAAAGAAAAACCTGCTGGATATTATTGGTTTCCTGCAATATTTCTTATGTTTCTACATTCCTTTCTGAAAACTGAAATTAGAAATCATGAATAAGGCAGCCTAAGTATTCTGTTCATTCTTCTGGGTTTTTTTAGCAGTTTATTTACTCTTCCCAGGGTGTCAAAGGTAACAGCTCACAGCTCTGAAGTTGTACAGTTTCACAGCAGCCACTAAGCTTCCAGCAATTTAATTTGCCATCTGCTCTCAATTAAAGTCTTAGCCCAGGACTGATACAAGCTTCCCTTCCCCCATTTTAATAAAATATTTCAGTGTCAGAAGTTGGTAACTTCCTCTTCCCGCTGAGCAGCAGACCAAATCCTTTGTCTTCCTTTCATTACTGCAACACTCGCTGATCCTTCGCATTCCCCACAGCCACTGCGAGGTGCACATTCTGGCAAGCACAAGTTCGCAGGACATAAAAAAATAATTTAAAAAAAAATCAAAATCAACAACAAAAAAATATCAGAGGAGCTAAAATATTCCTTTATACTTATTCCTGCTTAAATCATCTCTATTGGAAACTAGGTCAGACTTTCTGCAGGCTTCCTTCCTTCCTTCTTGTGCTGGAGAAACTTATCACATTACTGAGTTACTGTATTTTCTATCCTTCATTTGAACTGGGACAGTCTGTGCTTGTCTCCATAATAAAAAATTCTGTTAAAACTGCCACCTCATCTGAAGTCTTCATTTTCTTTCAGGTTCGCATCTGTAAGAACTCTCCGAGTCACGTCTCCACTTCTCAGAGTTTGAGGTTTGCCCTCTTGTAGCTCACCGATTTTCATGTTTTTGCTCTCTCCCCCCCCCCCCNCCCCCCCCCCCTTGAATCCCCTGATGAATGCCACCATTTCACAGTGACCTTTTCCAAGCCACCTTCCACTTCTGTGCTCTCGGTGCCTCCTTACCTCTTTAAGGATCTCTCTCAGCTGCCCTTCCTACCTCAAAGGCTGTCTGGACACCAGGAGGATGTCCTGGACAAGGTGTCCTGCTGTGCTCCTTCCCCAAGCATCCAGTTGCAAAAATCCCTTCACCACCACCTTCTGTGGTTTGAATCACGGCGGGACTCACACAACATGAGGCACATGCTAACTGCAAGATGTTATCAAGTACCTGAGTGAAAGCACCGTAAGGATACAAAGACATCCAAGAAAAACTATCAACCGCAGGATGACATCCATCAGCAGCGTTCACTTTTACAGCCCCATATGCCAAGAAGAGACGTGTTTCCATGAAACCTGGCCATTCCAGGAGCTTTCTGGTGCTACTATTTTACAGGAAGTTATACTATTTCTAACATTTCTTTCTTGCTAACTCCGTAACTCGCAGGTTTTACCACGCCTGCTGCGATACGTGCATCGTACTGATCCTTCCTCACAAATGCGCAGCTCATCTTAGAGCCTTCAGAAAAATCACCGCTCTAACACATCTTCACGTCTAGATGAAATATGAAAGGTTTTTTTGAGAGAGATGCACACTAATCCCTAAGGGATGAATCCTACTTTCTTACCAAGACAATTTTAGGTTGCATTTTCATAGTCTAAGAAGTGTCAAAGAGACAGTAACACACAAAGTGACGTGTAATTCCATCTCAACAGGGCATGTCTCCCCTTCCGACCAAATGAGGACCTGACTACAGCCTTTTCTGCCCAAATGGCAAAGCTGCCCAGCTCCCTTTAAGAAAGCTGTCACCGAGACCAGTATTTCTATTCCGTGACAAAACACAGCTGAACAGAAGTATTTTTATTTGGTGGGGGTTGTTTGTTTTAAGCTTTTTTCCTAAATTATTAACTCAAATGCCTGGAAAAAAATAATTTAAAAAAAAACAAAAAACAACAAAAACCCCAAACCAAACAAAAAACCCCAAACCAAAAGCAACTTCATGCAATTTTGTACTGTTTCGTAATCAATCTTTGAAGACAGTGTGGAGTATTGGTAAAAAAACACAGGTCCACCGGCTCAGCAGGCAGTGAAACCCCTGTGAATTTCCCTAAAGTTTTCCTTATAGGTAGAATACAAAGTGACCACCAACACTTTAACCAGTGTTAAGCATCCTTACAAGAACAAATACAAATTATACTGTGGTTATCCCAGGTTGATTTGTTTCAAACACAGTTCTTCTGAAGAGCATCGTATGCGTCCAAATGTTCAGTGTAATAGGAATTTAAAAGTTAAAGAAAAAAAGAACAACTCAGAATTTGAGGAGTCCCAATAAAAGAAGAAACAGAGTGGATGTCCAAGACCAATGCTGCTTATAGCTCAGACACCAGTAGGTTCCCATCATGTTTCAAGCAACAGCCACTGTCACCAAGCAACAGAGCTCACAGAGGAGGTCCCCAAACTTACAACCTCTTGGAACAAACAAATGTTCCTACCACCATGCTCCATCTAGACTCCCGCTTGACACACAGGCGTGCTTACACCTGCTCCGCTACTCTGGGTATCTATGCGTGCCAAGGAGACGAAGAGAATCACATTTGTAGTGATGAATGAAATGACTACAGGCACATTTGTAATGTTCCGTGTCAGCGGCGACACGTTCATCCATCAGGTTTTCAATATGTACAACCACCTTTCCATCAAACCGTGTCTTACTACAGACTCTTACTACAGTAAAAGCAACCGCAACAATTAACAATCTGTTTGGCACATTTGTCTCTACAGGTAGCTCATGAAGTCAAAAGGACAGTGGGAAGAAAAGGATGAACCATAAGGGAAACCAGAGTGATTCGTGAGATGACAGTACGAGGTCAGAGTCGATACCCGATGATCCCTTTTTTTAAGGAATAGGGCTGGAGCTTAGTTTTAATAAAAAGTAGGGGCACCTTAAGAAAACAGGTTTTTACAGACAGCAATATAAGAAATAAATAGTAACCACACGCCAAACACACCATTTGTTTTAGGAAATGAGAAGCCAATCAATTACCAGTGGCATACTGGGATGTACAACTACCAGGACTGCACCCCAAGTCTCTGTGCCCGTACGCTGCACGAATTTCTGAAGTAACTTTCCTAAAACACTTCAGAGTATGAGATTTCCAAACACTTTGACATTAAACTTTATGTGGAGCGCTGCTAGTGGATAACCTAGTGTCCTACATTTTTCGGGCACTGGTCAAGACAGTAATGGAAGAGCTTATGCCATTGATGAGAGGCCAGAGAGAAACAATCACGATCTGTTCCACATGAAATCACATTGTAAAGACAAAACCCTAGGAAGCATTAAAAAAAACCCCAACAAACCCCAAACACAAACAAAAACCCCGAATACGCAACCTCTCTTCCACCTTACAGCACCCTGTTCAAAGGGAGCCAAATGCACGCGAGGAAAGAGAGAAGACGAGGCTGCAGCAGCTTGTCACATTGCATTGGAATTAGTTTTTTTTTTATAGATCTATTTTCCATTTAAGTTAAGCACTAAACTCCACAGATAAAACACACATTGATTAGCTGCTATTTTTGTTTCCACGGGGCTCTCATTGACAGCAGTTTTGCTGAAAAGAGCCCCACAACAAACACTGAAAATAACAGCAGAGCTAGCCTACAGAATTATTTTCAGTAACATGTCAAAATACGCTGTCAAAGATTAACTTCTTGCCTCCAAAAGCAAAGACACTCTGTTAACTGTTTATTTACCAAACTGCAGTTATTAAAGACACCTCCAGTTATCCATACTAGGAACATACAGCACAATATAAGAATATACCAAATAAGTGCTGGTAAATCAGAAAAGACCCCAGATTATACAAAACCTAGCTCCATGGATTATTTTGGTACTAACACTCAGTGTTTTGCAACTTTTGGCAAAGATGGGAAAAAAAAAAATTCCACCTCCATGAAGACAAGTTTTACCATAAAAGCTTCAGTTTTGGCCTTGCTATCCCATAACAGACACGCCAAGTAACTGGCTAATCCACTTCCAGAGATTTTTATTTTTATTTGGTTTTTATTTTTTGTTGTATAAACTGCAAAACTATGTCCTGCCTTCCCCTGCCATTTCACTGCAAGAGAAAAAAAGACTGTATCTTATTATGCAGCTTAATGATATGTTAATCTTAAAGCAAAACAAAGGAGGGAAACACTGTCACCAAAACACACTAATAAACAAACAATCAGAAAATGGGCTATTGAGTGTAACAGAGCTGTATGCCCAAATAATGTGAGAAACCAAAGCACTAATTAACACAAATTGTTTTACAGAATGAACAGAATATAAGCAACTTGCTATCACAACACAGTTTAAAGAAAGAGTTGACTTCTCATGGACTAGTTGGTACTATGGCAATACAAGAAAGGATATGTCAGAATTTTACTGGGAGATATAAAAGGAATTCTATTTATTTTTTTTCTTTGAAGACAGGACTCAGAGGTTTTTTTTAATGATGTACAGATGTTTCTGCAGGACTATCTACCCCATAATTTTTTTGAATCTTCTGCACTGAAAATTAATGTTCATGGTATTCTAATGAAATAACTAAGATAATAATTTTTTTTAAGTATATACATTCTTCCTGAGGCTGTGTGAACAGCAGCTTGTATGAAGCATTATCACCTCTGCATGTTCTTTGCTAAAATAAAGAAGCGAGGGCAAAAAGTAGTACCTAAAATGCTGCTGTCCTACATGTCCTGGGAAAGCTAAACTCAAACAGCAGAGAAAGATTATCCTATCCACAACAGTTAAAAAAAAAAAAAAGTATATATAAAGAATCCCCAGCACTAACATCATCCAAAAAATCCCTACTCAGTCTTAAGAGCTGTTTTCTGTAACCTCAGAGGAGCATTTTGCAAGGGGTAAGTTCTCCCCTGCTGCAATCTTTAACCCCCGCTCTTCCTGCAGTGGTTCATTTTTACAGGTGAGGAAAATGAGGGAAGGACAGCACTGAAAAAAGAGGACTTAGGTCATCTGCAAGTAACAATAACAGTTTATTGGAGTAGAGATGAATATTTTGAAGGATACAAACTCCATCCTGACATTCACATCTCCTTTGTGACCTGCAGAAGGTCCTGGCGATGCAAGATGTAATTGGCACAGAAAATAAGAACAGGCAGAATGAAAGGCAGGCTGAAAAAGCACCCCAACCACCAAGGTCTTCTGTGCTGCTCTTCTCTCAAACCCCAACTTTCTCCTTCTCTACAACGTGAAGTCCGCACATGTATCACCTTCCACTATACTCCTAAATTCTACTTTAAGTCATTATACCTTTGGAAAAAAAAAAAAAACACAGAAAAAAATGTAAAAAAGCTGTCAGATAGCAAATTATTTAAGAGATAAAGAGATTCTTGTTCAGGAACACTGAGCTGTTTATGCATCACCACATCATATCTGGAGGGAGACCATAACTGCCTGTCACCATTAAAGTTCCCGGTCTAATTTTCGGTAGAGTAGCGACGCTAATGCCCAGAGCTTCCTCACATTCACACTGTACTATATAAGAGCCATTATTGTAACTACCACTCACTGAGATGGTGTAGGCTCAGATTCTGTGTGTTTTACAGAAAATATATCAAGCTGCTGTGCAAAATTGCTGCAGGATATGATGAACTGACAAGTTTTAACGCAGAGAAAGTTAAATTTTAAAGGCAAGGGTTCTCACCTAAATTTTAAATCCGAACATAAATTGATTTCAGGACTGAGTATGAATATACACTGTGTAACAGCAGCAACTCACAATGGAGACCACTCGATAGTTAGGACTATATCTGTCAAGGAGCGAAAGAAATATTGATAAATATTAATAATATTTAATAACAACTCATTCTTTCCATCTTTGAAAAGGGGAGCTGACAACACTATTACCTTCACAGAAATGTCTACAGCCACAGCTAAGCATCTCTAGGTATTCTGTAGAATGGCATCGAAGCAGACCCAAAAACCACGACGGTTTGGTTGGTTGGTTTTTCCCCCCCTTTTCCTTTCTTCATTTTTGGGAAGTTTTGTTTGGTTTTGAAGAAAGCATCTGCTGTCGCTCTGTTTGAAACAGGAACCAATGCCACATTTCTATTAGCCCAATATGCAGCAGATTCTCCCTTTGTCCTCAGTCTTATCCTAATTATTTTTCTGGCTACGTCACTGGGCAATTAAAAAGAGTTCATGGATTAATGGGATATACTTACTGAGACAGTAACTTGTGTTCAGTGTCTCAAGAACGAGCATGTCAAATCCTTAACGAGAGGGTGCGGCAAAGGAGGAGCATCCTTTCCAAATGCTTCCATTTTCAAAAGTGACTTGTGATCTTGAGGTTTTTAATACATAGTATGACTGTTGAAAGTGTGATTTTTTTTTTATTCTATAAAATTTTAAAAGCTGTGCACACACAGTAGCATAAGTATCTTCAACAGGTGATTTTGCTGAACCAAAACATGGCTTAGACGAGTATATGAGAGCATGACAAAATTGGATTATTTCATAAAGGGAGGAACCTATGGCTACAGTATCTTCCTGTCTTCAAGAAAAAATTCAGCCAAGGCAAGTGGGAGAACAGAATGAAGCACTGGCTTTAAACTGAAAAATCACTACAAACAGAACAAAAACCTCTTTGTAGACCAATTATCTTTAAGAGAACAGAGAACTACTTGAGGAAGAGGGAAATATTGGACAAGCAGGCATTTTATTATTCCTCCGTACATCTAGATGAACGTTCTAAGCAGATACAGCTACCTAAGGGGAGCTTGCAGAGAGGATGGAGGGAGACTCTTGGAGGTACACAGAACAGTACAATGGGCAATGGATCCAAGCTGCACCAGGACAAATTCCTCCTAAAGATCAGGAATTACAGCGGTCAAACAGGAGAAGAGGGCCCCAGACAGGCTGTGAGAGCTCCGTCCTTGGAGATACTCAAAACCTGACGGGACAACGCTCAGAGCATCCTCAGCCCTGCTTTGAGCAGGGACCTGCAGATGCCTCTCCTGGACACCACCTATCACAGTACCACACCCTCTTACCTAAAGGTGAATAACAGGTATTTACCTATAGTTTGTGCTCCTGTATGCATATGGAACAACTTACTCTCAGTTATTTAAGGAATTATACACAGGTATTTACAATAGCTGAAATACCACTAACGGGTTAAAAATAAAATAGTACTTTAAAAAAAAATAATCATTTTTTAACATTAGTCTGCCAGCCTTGTATGAACAATAAGCCTTTTCTTTTAAACTCTTTCATGCAGCAGAAAATTAAAGCTTAGTATTTTTATCTTGAAAAATGATATTGCCAAGTAAGAAAACCTAAAAGGGGTTTGTGTGACACCTGAAGGCGATTTTTTTCCTAAAACTGACACTCACATCACACTGAATTCTTTAAAAGCTTTCATCCATCTTTCCTCCAGTTTTATGTTAGCTATCTTATTCTCCTTTTCCTCAGTTTTCTGTTTACCCCAGAAATATCAGCCTATCTTCTTTTTCCAGATCCTTACCATTTAGGCACCCTCATTCCCTTAAATTCCTTCCTGGAACATTCACAGTAGAGGTAGAGCAAGGAATACCATAGCCTGCCAGTACAAACAAAATACCACCTTGCTAATCACTGATGAAGCGTTAGCACCTCACTAATTGTTAAACACCTTGTAAATATTTACCAATTTGCAAACTTTCACCATGAATCTTACTGTGTCAAGCTCCAGCAGCCACCTAAATTTCATCCTCAGTATCACAGAGCAGCACCATTAACATCATACAACACACAGCCGAGCTTACAGACTGATGGAATCTGGTCCTAAAGCAGAATTTCAGAATAAAAGTTTGAAGTTGGCTGTAAATTGCCAACCCAAAAAGCACAGCGAGTACCTATGTTTAAATGACTCTCCTTGAACTAGGGCTTAAGCTCGAACCAAGTCCTGTACAGGTGCCAAGCCATGCATACCTGCGGGATGAGACAAGATTCCCAAGTGTTACAGCTCTAAGTTCACAAAAGGAGGAAGAGGGAAGCCCTGGCGAGCAGCGGACTGATCAGACCCCTCATCCCCTGATCAGACCCCTCATCCCCGGCATGGCCACGCAGCTCTCTGTGAAGGCTACTCCATCATTCCCCCCACTGGGGAGGGCAACCTGAAGCCAAGACCCAAATCACTGAAAGCGTAAGTCAAATTAAATTTATAAAAATTGCAAACAGTCTTAGTTCTAACGAGCTATGAAAATTTGATTTTGCTATGAGTGCCATAAATTTATGGTTCCCGAATATAATGTCAAAAGAGAGTATAGTGATTTTTTTAATGGGATGTATACATTGGGACTTTTTTTTCCCCTAAGCAATACCCTGGACTATCAACAAGCCTGAGATTAATTCAGCCAGAATGCCACTGAAAATACTCATGGATGTGTGATATCTCCGTCCCTTCCACAACAGGATCCTGCTTCCTTCCATACAGCCAGCCTTAGTGTCATCCCCAATGACTCCCTTTGCTTTACGTAACCGAATATTGATTTTCCGCCAATGCTGCAGAGTTTGGAAGAGCAGAGAACCAAGTTTCTTACAAAGACTTTTCATAAATAACCATGCAAAGCATCATGACCTTGCAAATATTCTTATTCAATTCAGAAACAGTTACAACTGATTTTTGAGCTTTTGTGGAAATGCTGAGGATAAGCGCATGAGAACGTTGGTGGTACTCACTCAGGAAGCCATCTGACAAAATCCATCAGAGAAGGAATCAGAAGAGGCGATATTCTATCAAATTCAGTTGCAGCTTTTTGCAATGGGAGATTTGTTACCATCCTATAGAAACTGTGAAAAGCATCAGAAAGGGCTCTGGAATAATGCAGCCCTTCTATAACCCTCTATATTGTTCTCCCGGCTGCGTAACAGACACAAGGAGAAGTTTCTCTACCGTGGCAGAACAACAAGCCCCTGCTGATGCGGAGATCGGGTTTGCCTCTATGGAGTGAAGCGATACAACTCCAGTGGGACACGAAACTTCCATAAATTGCAATTTACATATGCTGCCTGAAGTTTATCACTGAGCAAACCATGCAATTCTCTTCCATTTTTACTAAATGACTGATTAAATCCAGGTATTTTGGCTTTGGAAGCTGCAGCGTAGATGGATTTCCAGCATGGTGAAGCACCACGTTCCCTAACACTGCTCAGAACAGAGGGTTTCAAAATCTGAAAGCTCATTTTAACAACCACCCCCAAAGATGCTAAACTTAGAGAAGCAGAACACCACCACCAACCGCTGAAAATTTTTTTGCCAAGTTTTCCCTCTTCTCCTTCTCCTCCTCTGAAGAGAAGCTAAAGCTAAATGGTGGGACTCTGCAAGCTCATATCCCTGGTTATGTTTCAGTGCAGCGGAGCTAACAACAAAATTGTCAAATTAGGATTCTGAACTCCATTCCACCTGTCTTTGCACATAGCCAAGCTCAGCGGTCAGTGAAAACCTGTGCATGCTTCCTTTACTCTTAATAGAAGCTCCAGAACCCAATTCCTGTAATCCAAAAGCAGACAAGTGCAACAGTGCCATCAACTGCATCCTTACAAGCACCCGGGTTTCCTCCAACAATTATTAAAACAAACACACCTTATTTACATGCACACATGACAAAGCCACGTGTTAATTTTTATTGAGTATCAAAGATTATTTAAAAAAAAAATCAACCCAAAAATTGAAAAATATTCAAACACATTGAAGAAACTGGAAGATGCCCTGACCTCTATCAACCAAAGGACGGACAGTTCTCCTGCTCCTGACCACCTCGACAGACACAGCAATATTTCCATTTTTCAGACAAGAAAGCATTTCCAGCATTGCTAGTAACAGCTCGAGCACTTGAGTGAAAAAAAGTTCCACCAGATACTTAAGTATTGCATTATTTAGAACTCTTCTAAGCAAGATGAATGACCGTGACATTATTACTAATATCAATGACTGTGATATTATTATTATTATTATATATTAGTGACAGCAGAAAGCCTTGTTTCCAAGAAAATATTTCCAAACTAACAGCATCAAAGATAAGCAGCACACCATCTCCTTCAGTCACGCACCCTCAGCTGAGGGCCAGCACAACATCTGTCTCGGCTTTTCCTCAAAAAGAACTGAAAAAAAAAATACAGGTGGTGCTTGTGAAACACAGCAAAACAAAAACAGTGAGTGGGGAAGGGAACTAGTGATGGGCAGTGAGTGCAGGGGCCCTGGGACATCTCCTGGCACCTCCTGGCTCCAGGCAGGGCAAGAGTAATTACATGTGGTCCTCCCAGTAATTAAGAAAAGGGGTATATTTGGCCAAAAGGCGGGTCCACGGTTTAGAAGCACATTGGTTTTATTTCCTGTGACTGTTCCAAGGGCTGCATTTAACTTCTGGGAAGTGATATGAATAGACGTGATGTTTTCCAGAGGGAAGGGTGTTGGTGGTCAGTTCTACCCAAACGCCGCCAAAGTACCACCTTCAGGTTAAGCATCCAACTCCTCCATTTGGTTGATGTGTTTTAATTTTTTCCAGAAGAATTAAAAAGTGACTTCTCTGGTAAATACTGGCTGCTCCCTTCCACTAGAACACAAATGAAGAATTTAACATGTTCATATTCAACTCTCTTGCTCAATACATTTTTATTATTTAATATGCAAGACAACTATTTACAGAGAAGTTAACCCACGGAGACTGCATAAAGAAAACATAATAATTTACAGGTGTTTTGCCAGTTTGTAAACTTGAGATTTATTTTTTTAAAGTTTCTGTATACTGGGTCCAAACAGTACACATTCGGTCTAATTAAAGCAAGAAAACCTGTTTACTCCTGTAAAATACTTCCTTACAGCCAGCTAGCTGACTATCACCTCATCGGCCATTAAAAAGGTGAAAACTGTCAACCTGAATCACAATCCATTCAAAACTGTCATTACTATCCAAAACAGAAATCTGCACTGACCTTACTAGCAAAAGAGAAGATAAAGCCATTTGTTACCTGAAGGCTATTATACAAAGACCACCTACAGTGAGACTTAAGAAATGAACTTCACAATAAAAAAACTGCAGGGTTTTTTGGGTTGGTTTGTTTAGTTTTTTTAAAGAACAGCATGTACTGGACTGACAGTTACTTGAAAAGAGTTTGTTTTTTTTTTTAAAAAAAAAAGATATTTTTGTTTTTGCTTTCTCACTTAGACTGTAACATGTAATTTAAAGTGGCCATTAGAAACATTTTACTTCAACCTTGCACCACTAGTAAAGAAAAAAAAAAACAAACAAACAACCCAAGCATTCTGGTAGGCAGTGCATTACTGCCTGCTGAAAAAAAAGAATGATTTTTTTTAACCTACAGACTTAAAATCATTCAAGAAAGTGAATTCCAGCACCTCCCCATCCACAGCACTAAAGATAAAGCCTAAATTAAGATCTTAACCTCACTGTGTTGAATTTAGGACTATCTCAGCACATTCTGCGATGAGTCAGCCCAGCCCCCATTTCACTCTTATCTTTCTTTAGTACCCATTGAAGACATTTCCAAAACAAAACCAGTGTTACTTCTATGTTTAGTACAAACACTACTCAAACAAACCAATACCCTTGTACACTAACAGCCCACTTTCTCAAGGGGCTGGAACGTGTTTTGGACAGACTGAGCACCAGGTTATCCCACTAAAAATCACACTGCCATGCCCTCCTGGTCACCATCACAAGGTCGCCTTCTGAGATTTTCAAGATTGGTTTCCTTTTCACAGCTTATGTCCCCGCTAATATTACTGGGATTTTTTTGGTTGGTTGGTTTAGGGTCTTTTTTTTTTCTTTGGCAAGGTTGGGGCATGTTGGGTTTTGGTTTTCTTGGTTTTAGGAGCACAGGGGGATTATTTTTTCATGCTGTAAAGCTCCAATAAATATTTTTAGAGATACGATTTAGGAAGATTGCAAGCATTATTTGAACAAAGTTTGGTGAAAGCAAGACTTCTGGGTCATGGAGGGAAGAATCAGAACCATCTGGTGCAACAAGAATTCACAGCCACTGTGGAAACTGTATTCGAACGGAACCACAACAGCACAAGGTCGACATGAAGTTTTGCACTTCAGGGCTTAACCTAGCACATTACACATTGCAAAATGAAGTGGCAGAGTTTTGCTCTTTCTAGTTAGAACATTTCTTGAAAGGATACTTTGAACAGAAATTATAAAGCGAAACCTCCTTCTGATCTCATCTTTTCTTGAGATGTGGTATTGTCGTTACCGAGAGCTACTCTGCATCTAATGGAAACGGCACCTTGCTGATACATCTGAGGTTCTCGGGAATCTGCTGAAGTTGTTTCTTGCATCAGAGGCAGGTTTTGTCTGACAGCTCATTTTTCTCCTTTTAATAATACTACAGGTTTATAACACGAGATAGAAGCAGTTATTTAGTTATTATGTTTAAGATAAACAACTGACTTAAAGGTATTGAAAAGCATCCATCAGCACCAAAACAACCAAGGCAGTGACATTTTTAAAAACACCTTGCTCTAGGAGCTCACTGGCCTGCCAGAACGATGCTAAACAGGTAATTTATGATAAAACACAGCAATAATATTACAGCATGTAAATACAGCAATGAGACCTGAGCAGGTTCCTCTTTCACAACTGCCAAGTTCTGTTCAAACTTTTATCCTTTTTCCTGTTACGACATGTTTATAAAATAACAAATGGTGGCAACTGTAGGGTAACATGTTGGGCACCAACAAATCTCAAAGCCTCACAGAAAATAAAAAATTATAATACTAACAGTGAACATTCTTTGTAGTAATAGTAGTTAAAGTAGTGTGTCTAAGTTGTTAGCATCCTTCCCAATACAAACAGCAAGAATTTGCTGGAGTGTTTCAAATTTCTTATGGGGAAGAACAAAAAGGCATTTGAATTTCAGGGCACAGTTTGCATTGAACTGTCAGTTTTATCATGATAATCTGGAGCCAGAAAAATTCAGGTATTCAGTCCACTCTAAAATTAAGAAGGACATCTCTAGGGTTTTTTTTTTTAGGTTTCACTTTCATTCTCCATTAAACTTCACCATACTTGCTTCCTTGACATCTTTAGTCTCAACACAAGAGGGAACCTTCCAGAAAGACACAGGATTTTGAAATGTGAGGAAAAAGGAGTCTCACAATTATGTGCTCACATAAACCCGATTAAACAAATCCACTTAAAATCTCATTCCTTTGTGGATAAGCACAGACCTCTACACAGATGCAAATTGTTTTACAGTTATGTTGTAAACCCTCTCCTTCTGGGACTTTTCAATTTATGTCAACGTGTAATTAGCAAATGAATTGCACTGTAGATTGCATTCAGTGCTCTTTCCCTTTTCTAATTGCCCAACTAACATAACCTGCCCCCTGCCATCCCCCCAACTTCCAAAACTCTCAAGTCATTTTCAACTCACAGATTCCCAACCAGACCAGCTTCGTATCATAAAAAGTCATGAGACTTGGAGGCTGGCCAACAAACGACTTGGCAGAGGGAACCATCCTCCAGCACACATAACCAATCATCACAGGAAAACTGATGGTGAGAGTTCTCGATGAATATAATTTCTAATACTTTATGTGTTCAGTTGGTCACTACGTAAAGATATTTTTCCCTTCCTTTCCCTACTGACTGATGACACACAATTCACATGCTGAAATACAATCAGTACTTCTGTAATATTATTTTTCAGTACCTTCATTAAATTACTAATAGTAAATGAAAGCTGCTGTCAATTAATCCTGTTTAGGAATTCCCAATTAAACTATTTTGGCAACCACATCTTCTCAAGGATTATGCAGGTCACCCATACGATGCATGAGTAAACGCTTCTTTTCACCCAAGCGCGATATTCTGCCTTTAATTCTGAAGCCATGCTTTACTGTGGAAAGAGCCCTGGCACGCTTACTCTGCTTTCTCGGTTATTTTTTGTGCACCTCCTCTCTTTAAATACAGCACAACATTCAGTCAAGGTTTTTCATCAACTGTTAGGAAGAAGAAATACATGTCTTGGCTTTAAGAACCAAAGCTGCTATACAGCGGTGGTGATCCGGCAGCAGACACAAGATCAAGACCTTTATCTTCCTGGATTTTCAAGGGGAGGTAAGAAGCTGAGAGAACATCTGTCCTTATCAAACAGCTCCTACATGGTTTCGGCCAACTTGTCAGGGGCTGGTCTCTCCACGTGGTATGGTCCAGGGTTCCTCATCACTGCAACATCTCACTCCCACAGCATCTACTACAGCTTCTCATACCAGAATGATCCCTGGCCACAGCCACCAGTGCCAAACAGCTCCGAGCCCCTTAAACCTCAGCATCATCGGAGCATGAAGAGGCAGCTGTTGCAATCCAGAAACTTATGATGAGAAGATAAAAAGGCAAGAAAGCAAATGCACCAAGGAATAGAATTTTTAAAAAAAAACAAAACCAAAGGTCAAGCTTCACTCCAAAAATCCCTGTAAAATACATGCTTAAACCATTTTTCCTGAAATGTTTTGCTTTACACTGAATTCATCAAATTGTCGATCTGTATCTTTAACCAGTTTTAGTTTTAGTTTACAAGAAGTCTCATAAGCATATTTTTTTAAATTCATAAGGCTTTTGTAAGGTTTATTGAGATCCTTTATAAGCTTAGAAGTTCCTTCGCCTCCAGGTGGTAAATACTAGATTTTTCAAGGTGCTCCACTGAGGAGAGTATAAATTAAGTATCTTCTAGGCATGTGTCACTATAGACCACTCCTTTCCAGAGTATCTGAACTGTCACTAGGAAAAATTGCCAACTTCACAGCTCAAGCAAACCTTAGACTGCAAAACAACTTCTAAACCTACACCCACCGTTTTGAACTTTACCCAAGTCAAATCTCTGATAATGAGATCCCCAGTAACCAGACCTACGAGCACTCATGGGTACCCAACGCAAATATGTAAATATTCAGGCATGTATTTACGAAACAGGTTTTGTAGACAAAAATATAAGAAGCACTACATGCAAATTCTTAAATGCATGCTCAGAACAACTTTGTACAAAATTCATACCTTTAAAAAATTATTTTACTAATATTACTTTAAAGAAACACTCCTGGGTTCTTCTACATGCGTCCACTGTAATAGCATCCATTGTGGCAGAATTATTTTCTGACAGCTACAAAGATGGAAACTGGTCCAGCTACCTCGAAACATCTCGTGAGGCTTGGAGTTCATCCCCAAGAGCTGGAGACATCGCTCCCTCTTCTCCCCCTGACTCCTGGAGGCCAGGAGAGGAGCGCTATACACCAAGGAGATGGCCAGGCTTTGCAAATCAGCACATAAACATGAAATTTTAAAATTTTACTGCAGATTCCAGCAGACAAGGAAACAGCAAGGTTAGTTCTACTGCTAATCCTGCTGGGAATCCTGGAGGACAACTCAGGAAGCAAGAGAGCACGGCAGTGAACAAAAATCAATACATCACTTTCTACCAAGAAAATAAGGAGGCCCTGCAACAGCAGCAGGAAACAACGGACAGAACTGGCTGAGCAGTTACTCATGAGAGATGACTTGGCTTTAAACAAAACCATCAATATATATACTGTAACTTCAGGCTGACATTCAAGAAATATTTGTGTCCTACTAAATTGTCCTGAATTTTTATCAACATTTTTAAAAATTACGTATACAGTACATTTTGATAGATCAGACATCATTAATTTGCTTAAATATACTAATAAAGGTTCAGAAGAGAACAATAGTTCTTCCTTAGAAAAAGAAATAAGGAAATCTCATTCAAAAAAACCCAACATCCTTAGAATCCAGGTCTACCATATATTTATTCAGATTTAACTCACAATAAATTTTCTAGATAATAGAATTCCAGTTTCTAGTACAGCCAATCACTTCTAATAATGGGGTTTTCTTTTTTTTACAAATCACACTTTATTGGTTTGTACAAAGAAAACAAGATGTGGCACTTTTATGTAAGTGATCGTTTTCATAACACACTGAGTAAAGCCTACAAACGTTATGAAGGCCCAACACCATGCACACAACTCTCTGCTCATTTGTCTAAAGCTGGAATTTTTACGGCTAGTATCTATGTTACACAGCAGTAACTGGAACTGAAAGGACTGGACTGTACAGGACTCACCTTGATTTTCTTTTTGTCTTATAGCAAACATTCTAGAAATATAAAAAAGGCCAAAATTATACCACAGTAGACTGTCTGGGACATATTTTTACTCTGATCTATTTACATGCTACTTATGTTTTCCACATTTGTCACATCTCTGTCCATTTTATACTCTAACCTCTCCCAGTAAAAATAAAGCAAGCTCCCATCAAACTCCAGCAAAAGCAGAACTTATAGAAGATTAACATTTCCAGTGTGAAATACTTAAAAACGTCTCTGGCTAGGTCACAGCACAAAAGGCACCTTTCCTTTCTGCCTGTCTGCAGCCCTTCACTAAAAGTTCTGGAAGTTCAAAGCATTTAAACCCACCGATGCCATGGCATCCTACTGGAGCCTCCTGGCCAGGAAAACGAGCACTGAAAACCAGAGAATCACAGGATGGTTTGGGTTGGAAGGGACCTTAAAGACCACCTAGTCCAACCCCCTGCCATGGGCAGGGACACCTCCCACTAGCCCAGGTTGCTCAAAGCCTCATCCAGCCTGGCCTTGAACCCCTCCAGGGATGGGGCATCCACAGCTTCTCTGGGCAACCTGGGCCACTGCCTCACCACCCTCATAAGAAAAAATCCCTCCTAATATCTAGTCTAAATCTGCCCTCTTTCAGGTTAAAACTGTTATCCCTCCTCTTAACCCTACACTCCCTGATCAAGAGTCCCTCCCCATCTCTCCTGTAGCCCCCTTTCAGCACTGGAAGGTACTCTAAGGTCTCCCTGGAGCCTTCTCTTCTCCAGGCTGAACAACCCCAACTCTCTCAGCCTGTTGTCATACAGGAGGTGCTCCAGCCCTCTGACCATCTTTGTGGCCTCTTCTGGACTCAGTCCAACAGGTCCATGTCCTTCCTGTGCTGAGGACTCCAGTGCTGGATGCAGTACTCCAGGTGGGGTCTCACAAAAGTAGAGGGGGAGAATCCCCTCCCTCAAGCTGCTGGCCACGCTTCTTTTGATGCAGCCCAGGACACGGTTGGTTTCTGGGCTGCAAGCACACACTGCCGGCTCATGTTCAGCTTCTCATCCCCCAGCACCCCCAAGTCCTTCTCCTCAAGGCTGCTCTCAATCCATTCTCCGCCCAGCCTGTATCTGTGCTTGCGGTTGCCCAGGCTAACATGCAGGACCTTGCTCTTGGCCGCGTTGAGCTTCATGAGGTTTGCATGGGCCCACCTCTCAAGCCTCTCAAGGTCCCTCTGGATGGCATCCCTTCCGTCCAGAGTGTCGACCCCACCACACAGCTTGGTGTCATCAGCAAACTTGCTGAGGGTGCACTCAATTCACCCTCAATAAAAATAAATACAGCTTATATCAGTACCATTCAACAGAAAAGACACATAAAGACTTCAGAGATGCTGCTGAGCTTTTTTTGTGAGATTTTCCAGCCACGTCTCCACCGCTGAGAGGAACTGAACAGTATACAATCCTTACTAGCAATCCAGACATGATCTTTAGCATCTAACTAGGCTTGCTTGTTAGCTCTATCAGCCATTTGCACATTTCAGCTTGGAAGATTCCCACCCCTTTCTGGATACACTTATGAACTGGGATAAGGGAACACACAACAACCACCCAACTGGGTAGACAGAGACCCACCAACTTCATCATGAGACCACCCACTGCCCAAGAGCAGCACGAGGATGGCTGGGGTCAGAGCAGGTCAGGACACCATAGCAGACCCTAAATCTATTCCCTCTCCTCTTCCACCATCAGTGTCCATAGGGGCTTAGCAGCCCTCAAGAGCCAGGACTTCAAACTCTCTGCTCTGTCCCTCACATAGGCTGGAGCACTCGGGCAGCTCTCTTCTTCATCCTACGTAACATCCACATGCCTAGCTTCTCTCCCAGCAACATACATCCCCATGGCAGTGAACAGGAGGATGAGCCACATCTTCCCCTACTGATGTAGAGAGTTAGACCTATCTTCTCTTTTCCTATTTTTTTTAAAAAAAGGAAAACGCTAAATCTTGTGGAGAGAAACATTTCAAATGTATCTCAGAGTAATCCATCTGAAATTCTCCATCGGGTAGGGTTGAGTAATGGACAAATTCAATCCCCAAATTAACATTTATATACCCCATATTGTCTGAAACTGGATTTTTAATGGAAAATATAACGCTGAGCACCAACCATGGTGGCCATTGCCAACAACTCCTCCAACTCAAAATTTAGCAGAAAACCAAGGCTTACTTGCTTACGGAGTGAATATTTAAGATTCAACACATATAAAAATTGTGGGCTAGAACTAATTTGCAATTTCATGTTTGAACGATTCCTTTCACAAGATAGTAGAACTCATAAATCAAACGTTCTATGACGGAAAAATAAGCTTCCCACCATAAAACCTCTCTACCAGGCAAACAGGAACAATGTCTTTCATCAACACAGACCAAATAAGTGAGTTTCATTTCTCCCAGCTTTCGCTTTCTCAGCATTTCAGTTTCGTATCCCTTTAAAGAAACAAACATGGACCCGTTATCCAGAGGCTTATTTGTAATGTTCAGATTAAACTCTGAAAGATGAAGTGCAGCATCGATCACACTGCATTTTACCGATTATCTCAGAAAACGCTATTTGCATTTCTGAATACTGAATTGACAAAATGTAGGTCAACTTTGGTTTTTTAAAGGCGTGTTAAACTTCTGAACACTTTAGTTAAGTCACTGCATTGAAGGAAATATGAATTTGAGATGACAGGCACTATGAAGAAATGATAATGCTGCAGCTTACAGACACGGGCTGAATATTAGATATTCATGCAAATTATCACTCCCGCTACTGCCAGGACACTTCAGCTTGTTAGCTGCTACCCTAAATCAAATCTTGGCTTACTACAGGTTACTACGGTCTCCCTGAAACACAAAACCTACTGTATGGTTGCTCTGGTTTCATGTAACAACTATGTCATTAGTTAATGATTTAAAATTTTACCCTGTGTGAGCAAGTCACATTCCAATGTAGTGCTGGAGTGATTTCCACTTTTTTTTTTTTCAAATGAAAATCTGTAGTTAATGTTATAAAACTTTGTTGAGATAACGTCTCAGGAACATAAACATAACGTCAAATGTCTGAGCACTCTGAATCCTGATGATGTAATGGCAAAAACCAATATTTTAAATGTTTTCATATCATTTCAAAATGCTTTTTTTTAATTGAAGACACAATTAAAGATACTTAGTTTGGTTTTTAACTTGAGACCTTAAGAACTTGTTATTTTAAATGATAACGGATATCGGTCTCATCGCTGGTTTTTCCAATTTTATCTGTAAGAAAGGAAGGCACAAACAGGACAACTTTTTTGAAAACATCCTCAGAGAATTACACAGTTCATTAAAAAAAAATTATTAAGGTTCCACTGTGAACAGTTTTGAAGTAATTTATTGCAGAAGAAAATTCACTTCTGTAGGGACACTAAAACATTCAGTTATGCTAAAAAACAGAAAATAGATGCTCAGCTGACAGACAAATTTTACAGAAAACAGGAAAGATATGTCTGGAGAGAGTAAACAACACCCCAGTCTGAAGGACTCGGTACCTGAGGAAGGGCTGGACTATTATTAGGCTACTACTGAACTTGGCACATGGAAACAGCCAAGAATTTGCCTCATTCATGAGGATCGAATTAAAGCATGGAGGTGAAAAAGGGAAATTCACTTCTTTGGACTGAACGTGATCACACTGCCTACGTTACGCTCAGTGCAAAGACCTGTCAGCATTCCACTGCTTCCTACAGATTGAACCGTATAGACTTTACATTAGAGGTCACTGTTCAACTAATTAATACGAATTAATACTTAGAAAACAAAGCTGATTTTAACTTCAGAACTGATTATATGGAGATTCAGATTTTCTTTGTAGTTTTTCACTATATTTTTTCATCGTTGCTCACATTTATCGCTGATGCCACAAACCCTTTTTCACATCCTTAAGTCTCCATTTTAATTTCAAGTTACAAGTCCTGTTAATGCTTCCAATTTCCAGAAGTGCCAAATGACCACGACGTCAAATATTTCTGGGAAGAACTACTATTTTCATCGCTTAAAAGCCTACCAGGGAATTAAACTCTCCGTGAATTTAGTACTCAAAATATTTTTAATCAGCTACATATCGCTTCCAAATGCAAGAACACAAGTTTCTATTTCCCAGAACTAATTTAATGACATAGATAGGGACCAAAATCCTCCAGCAGCATGAACACCACAGGCATTTCAGAACAAACATTACAATAATAATAAAATATGATTGTAGCAACTTTCCATGCTCAGCTTTAATTTCGACAGACAACTAAATACAGTGCACCACCATGTGGCAATGTATTAAGGAATGCTTCATGTACCAAGATCTGGTTTTTTTCCACTTTCAACATTTTTTAGTATTTGTTAAAAAAATAAATGTTAACAATTCCAGCTTAGTATTTATAAACTCCTGTTTAACAGGTTGTCACAGCTTCACTTATCTCAAAAGCTAGATTTTAATACATCTGGATTAGTAAGAAAATATTCCGGTGTTTTTATTTGTAAAGCACAATATTTACCTAAAAACATATTTCCCCCCTGATCAGAGAACAGCTTTGTTTCTTGCCAGTTGTGCTCCCTCGCACGAGAGAGATTGGGCATAAGCATCAACTGCACGTCAAGCTCCTAGTAAAACACATTAAAAAAAAAATAAAAATCAAGCTAAATGCTGGACTCATGGCTGATTAAAAGCTTCAAAAAAAAAAAATCAAACACTTGAAGGTATACACATGCATTATTTAGCAGTTGCTCAGCTACTCTAAAACTGCTTCTCTCCAGCTTAATAACAAGAAAAAAAAAATCCATTCTCTCCACGAGAAACACCAACAGAAGGTCCCCAAACCCCTACGAAAACCCCGACTCCCGAAGCCACTACATGTCATTTACTACCTTGGCACAGATTTCTGCAGCCAAACGCTAAACTCGGAGGAAAAAGTAGGTTTTCATTAAACTGGGCAGCCTTTGCTCACAGAGTATAATGCTGTATTTACAAAATTCCAGAAGACAGGCTCAGGTGGTTCTTGTATTTGTTAAATAAAGAGTTAATTATGCCATAACACATTTGTTAGCCATTTTGTACCAATACATTCCGTTCAACTTGGATTAGCAGCAAAGACTCGCTTTAAACATCAGTCTCCCACTCAGAACCTCTCCGTATTCACCATCTCAGCTTCGAGCTCTCTCGTAGCTCACCGGACCTGAAGGCTTTGCTAAAACTATTAAGAAATCTAACAGAAAATTGGGTGACGCGAGATGCAACCAGGCGAGGAAGGTAAGGCAGCGCAACGGGTTTTCACAAGCTCCGTACCTCGAGCAGTGGGAAAACCTGTAGTGGAAGAGGGAAGAGCAAACAGCACTCTCCTTCCAGAGCCCAGGACGGACAGACCTCCAACTCTCTTCCTGCAAAAGTTGCTCTGACATGACTGAAGAGCCTCATCACAGAGCACACAGTCAATCCAAAGCATGCACTTTAACCACATTAAAAAAAAGAATTAATCTACCTCCTGTATTAAGATCATGCCGAAGTCTCATCTCAAACTCCAACCACCCTCCTTCCACTCTCCCCCAGCCCACCCTTGCAAACACGCAGCCCGAAAAGCCCCCGCTATGCAATTAAGACCATCGTGATTTTCTGCCAGAGACAAACCAAGAGCAAGAACACAATGCACATTATGCAAGTTACTGCAGAGTTATGCAAGTTATATGCATATTTTCGCTACACAGGGTAGCTCACTGCACCGAGGACTCTGAAGACACTTGTTTGATGTGGATGCTTACTCTCACTTTGAGCTGTCAAATCCTCCTCTGCTTGTCTCAACCGGCTTTTTTTACACTAAAATTCCAACCAGCTGCCAACAATATTAATGAAGCTCTTCCAGTACATACAATAGTATAGGCCGGTAAGACCACAACAACATCTGAGCACAGTTATCATCTCAGTCTACTCCAAACCACGACTTCGGAGACATCGCAGGCAGAGCACCAGCACCTTATCTACCGCAGGTACCCCACACTCAGCGTCGCCAAAAACAGAGGAAAACATCAGAAATCTCTTGAGACAAACAAGGCCTCACGGTGGAAGTATCACTTCACAAGCGACAGGAATTGGAGAGTTACATAAGCACTCCTAGACCGAACAAAAAAATAATTTTTCATTTGAACACCTCCCAGCCTGATGGCTTTTTTTTTTTTTTTTTTAAAATCTCATCACATCAGTGCTGACTGAAGAAGTAGTATGGAGGCAGAAGACCAGGATTTCACATACAGCCTTTCATTTGAAAGCAACAGGGACCAACTTCTCCAACGATACAGGACTCCTCACTACTTATAAGATGAGCCACAGAGAAATGGAAGCTTTCTGGATATTCAAAGCATTGATTTTAGGGGGAGATACATCCATCTACAAAACCTTTTTTAGAAGACCACTCGAAGGTCTATTACAATACCTACTAGGCAACCTCGCCACACACTCAGCATTTCTAACTTCTGCCATTTCCCCCCTTTTTAGGAGCACTGCCTACAACAAAACAAACTCAGGATCCAAATAACTTCCCAAATCTGTGAACAATCAGAAAGAACTTCCCAGAACTTGAACCCTGCCACTTACCCATACCCTTCTCATGGCCAGCTGCAAGGACACAACCAACAGCCCAAGACCCCTCTGAGCTTCCAAAAAGAAACAAGGTTAAGGGCAATCAGCAATGTCTAGACTTTTGCAGAGAAGCAGCTCCTTTGCCCAGGCTTGATTTACCTTATTTTGGAATAAAACGTAACCTAAGTGGGATGGTTTACGCAAGCAACAACTATTTCTCTACCGAGTAAATAGAGCCCGCTTTTAAAAGCAGCCCGTGTTTCTTTCCGAGACGCATGACTATCCTCCAACAAACCAGAAAGCCACACAGATTCTTACATGTGAGGCAGGAAGAAATACAGGAAAGCAGAGAGAAATGAGGAAATAATTTCCTTCCAAAAAATGAGGGGGGGGGAGAAAGAAAAAAATCTTTACAGCTGAGATTTCAAAACCTCCCAAGACATCCAGCACAGGTATCCTTTCCGTGAAGCAGGGCACTAACTGCAAAGTGACAACCTTACAAAGTTACCTTGGGGACTCTCAAGGAACAGGAGTGTTTTATTTAAATAACTACGGATTAAACTCCATATTTAAACACTGTAACAAGTTCTCAGCTGTAACCAGCAAGCAGTTTCAAAGACCTTCATGCAAATATCTTCATCCCACAAAAAAAAAAAAAAAAACCACCCAACCCCAACAAGCCCTCCTCTATTCCCAGCAGCCTAGAGAGAGGATTAAACGCTCGCTGAAGAATGCAAGTTATTACTACGTGGATTTTTAAGGAGCAAATTCCAGAAAAAAAAAAAATGGAGAAAAAGAGAAGGCAGCTTACCTTTATCCTGAGTGCAGGACAGGATCTCCTCCTCTTTGGGGTTAGTCACCTGGGTGATAATGGACGGGTTGTCCATGGAAACAGAGTGAGATTTCACCTGGCTATTTCCCTCCCAGAGGCAGGCTTGTGTGCGGGGGGGCGATTTGTTTGTTTGTTTAAAAATCAATATGCAGATTTGTATTTAAAAAAAGAAAAACAAATAATAAAAAAAAATAAAAAACCAACAAAAAAACCCCCCTCAACTCCTCCAGGAGTGAAGCCAAGCCGGGGGAAAGGAGGGGGGGGAGAAGGGGGGAGCACCGCGCACAGGGGCCCCTCCGGTAGCGCTGCCACCGCCGCCCCCTCCAGGCGCCAATTCTCCACGGAGGAAGGGAGCGCGGGGGGGGGGGGGGAAGGCAAATCAACCCCCCCCCTTTAAAAAAGAATAATTAATCCAATTCACCCTTCCGGGAAGCCCTCCGCAGCGCTCCCCCCGAGACCCCGCCAGAGCCGCTGCCGCCGCCGCCGCCTCCCGAGGCGGGGGAAGTGCCCCCGGGCCTCCGCTCCGCGCCTCCCCCCGCGGCCAGCCCCCGCCTCACGCCGCCGCCCCCCGCATCCACCTGAGCC
>VZTO01009310.1:85787-149144 GCA_013400615.1 Syrrhaptes paradoxus | reverse complement strand
CTGTAACCAGCATAGACCCGGGCAATGTGAAATTTAGTAATATTGGTTGTGACTATTTTTTGACCCTAAAATAGAGTGCCACAGGCAGTATGCATCTCTTTACCTCTGTAAAAATGAATACGTATGTAGGTCTGAACAGTTTTACTTAATATTAGCAAAAATACGGCATTTTGACTGCCCAGATAGGTTGCAGAAGTGACAATTGTGTTTCATTCCAGCAGCAGCAAGCAGCTGTTCTCGTTGCAGGGCTTTACCGTAGATGGAGACTATGGGCACAGCCTCCAGGAATTTCTAATCTGCAGTAGTGCCACATCTAGTTTCTGGGGAAAATAAAGCTCTGGGGCCTTGTTTCCCCTCTCGGCGAGTGTATTCCTACAGTCAACGCATTTAAACATTTCGCTGTGGGTCTTCAAATCGCTGCATTTGTTGAACGTAGGGAAAGTTGTTCGAAATGTAGCTGTGGTTTCTCTCACAAAGCTAACACTCCCCAAGCAGCAGTACATGCAGAGATACCAGTATTGCAGGTTTCTGGGACTTGTATTTTAGGTTTGCCTGTCCTGCTCTTATGACAAACACTTGGACAGGGAATGAGTGCCGTGCCACTGCTTGCGCTGCATCTAATTGTGCAAGTTTCAACCTGCTGTTTAGCTTTGGCTTCTCAAGACAAGAGTCTTGCAGTCGCAAACAGTCGCTTACAGGTTAGATTGGGCACAGATGAATGGAGTTGGTACATGTTGGCTGATGGAATTAGACCTGCTCCCTGTAAAGGTTGAGAGCTCCTGTGCCTAAACGATTATGCAGCTTTATCACAGCAATAGCTATGTTGTAATCCAGCAAGTGCTTGATCTTTTACCCGCCCAGGCACTGGAGGCATTTTTAATTATCTGAGGGTTAATTTGCATAGAAGCTTTTGCTGAAACAATAAATTCATACCTTTGTTATTATTGGGTATGTGTTTCTGTATCAAGATTTATATTTGGATAAAACCAGTGTAGCTTCCTGCTAGCATTAAAACAAAAGGGTTGCTTCAGAGCAAGTTCCAGAGTCACCCACCACTGAAAACATCTTCCACTTCTCTGCAGGGAAAGGGCAGTTATAACGTGTGGCAGGAGAACATGTGCTCTAAGGCCTCTTTTCTATGCAGGGATGAGTAGAAAAATCTTGTCTGATGAAAAACACGTTTTGCAAGGCTTGACAAATACGATACTCACCTTGAGCCAATGTGTTATGTATGCTTTAAATGTTGGTAAGATTGTTTTTGCAACTTATGTTGTAAAACTCCAGTTGTACAGCTAGCTGTTTATTCATCTTTATTAATTATTTTTTTACTTACGTCAGTTTGGGGGGGAACTGCCATTTATGGTGCCATATAAAGTGGAAGTAGGGTGAGAGAACACGCCGGGAGGGGATATCTCTCTCTCTGCTTGTCCCTTTGCTACTGCCACGCAGCCTCCCTCACCCCTCCACTCTAAAGTGGGGACCAGAAAAGCAGGATACCGATAGCTCACTAGGAGCTGGGAAAAGTCTGTGCTTTTGCAGGGCAGTGGGAAGCAGAATGGAAGTTTAGGAAGCTCAGCTGTACTTTTACTGGCATCACTGCTGTAATTTAGGAAACATCCCTTCCTCCAAGCAGTGTTGTTCATCCTTCCCCACCCACCTCACCCCATTCCTGTACCGGTTACAAGACAGGTGTAACAGAATCAAGAGCAATCCGTGTTGTTTCTTTTCTGCTTTTACTTTAGGGACACTCTGGAGTGTGTACAGTATCTTTTATCTATGTTTCTTTATATGCTACATGAACTAAAACCTAAATAATCCCGTGGAACAAGTGAATTGTTTAATCTCCATGNTTTTTTTTTCCTAGAGCATCTTAAAATACATGTCTGACTCTCCAGGAATTCCCAGTGCTGCTGTTTGGTGGTGGTGGCTGGGAGGATGCGTGGCCTGCTTCTGCCTTCCTCAAACCCACCCCCCCAGTAACTGCTCTCCCGTGGGGCTGTCAGAGTGTAAAATTAAAAGATAAAACCTTTCAGAAAGTGTGGTGGTGTGTTCAGTACAACTAAGGTGTTGCAACCTCTCTCTCCTGGAAAAAAAAAATCTTATATAAAAGCCTCTATTGCAATGTTGCTGCAGCAGTTATCATTTTAAGCTCCATTAACTAATTGGGGGAAAATCCTTCTGTAACCAGCATAGACCCGGGCAATGTGAAATTTAGTAATATTGGTTGTGACTATTTTTTGACCCTAAAATAGAGTGCCACAGGCAGTATGCATCTCTTTACCTCTGTAAAAATGAATACGTATGTAGGTCTGAACAGTTTTACTTAACATTAGCAAAAATACGGCATTTTGACTGCCCAGATAGGTTGCAGAAGTGACAATTGTGTTTCATTCCAGCAGCAGCAAGCAGCTGTTCTCGTCGCAGGGCTTTACCGTAGATGGAGACTATGGGCACAGCCTCCAGGAATTTCTAATCTGCAGTAGTGCCACATCTAGTTTCTGGGGAAAATAAAGCTCTGGGGCCTTGTTTCCCCTCTCGGCGAGTGTATTCCTACAGTCAACGCATTTAAACATTTCGCTGTGGGTCTTCAAATCGCTGCATTTGTTGAACGTAGGGAAAGTTGTTCGAAATGTAGCTGTGGTTTCTCTCACAAAGCTAACACTCCCCAAGCAGCAGTACATGCAGAGATACCAGTATTGCAGGTTTCTGGGACTTGTATTTTAGGTTTGCCTGTCCTGCTCTTATGACAAACACTTGGACAGGGAATGAGTGCCGTGCCACTGCTTGCGCTGCATCTAATTGTGCAAGTTTCAACCTGCTGTTTAGCTTTGGCTTCTCAAGACAAGAGTCTTGCAGTCGCAAACAGTCGCTTACAGGTTAGATTGGGCACAGATGAATGGAGTTGGTACATGTTGGCTGATGGAATTAGACCTGCTCCCTGTAAAGGTTGAGAGCTCCTGTGCCTAAACGATTATGCAGTTTTATCACAGCAATAGCTATGTTGTAATCCAGCAAGTGCTTGATCTTTTACCCGCCCAGGCACTGGAGGCATTTTTAATTATCTGAGGGTTAATTTGCATAGAAGCTTTTGCTGAAACAATAAATTCATACCTTTGTTATTATTGGGTATGTGTTTCTGTATCAAGATTTATATTTGGATAAAACCAGTGTAGCTTCCTGCTAGCATTAAAACAAAAGGGTTGCTTCAGAGCAAGTTCCAGAGTCACCCACCACTGAAAACATCTTCCACTTCTCTGCAGGGAAAGGGCAGTTATAACGTGTGGCAGGAGAACATGTGCTCTAAGGCCTCTTTTCTATGCAGGGATGAGTAGAAAAATCTTGTCTGATGAAAAACACGTTTTGCAAGGCTTGACAAATACGATACTCACCTTGAGCCAATGTGTTATGTATGCTTTAAATGTTGGTAAGATTGTTTTTGCAACTTATGTTGTAAAACTCCAGTTGTACAGCTAGCTGTTTATTCATCTTTATTAAGGATTTTTTTATTTACTTCAGTTTGGGGGGGGAACTGCCATTTATGGAAGTAGGGAAGAGAACATGCCGGGAGGAGATATCTCTCTCTCTGCTTGTCCCTTTGCTACTGCCACGCAGCCTCCCTCACCCCTCCACTCTAAAGTGGGGACCAGAAAAGCAGGATACCGATAGCTCACTAGGAGCTGGGAAAAGTCTGTGCTTTTGCAGGGCAGTGGGAAGCAGAATGGAAGTTTAGGAAGCTCAGCTGTACTTTTACTGGCATCACTGCTGTAATTTAGGAAACATCCCTTCCTCCAAGCAGTGTTGTTCATCCTTCCCCACCCACCTCACCCCATTCCTGTACCGGTTACAAGACAGGTGTAACAGAATCAAGAGCAATCCGTGTTGTTTCTTTTCTGCTTTTACTTTAGGGACACTCTGGAGTGTGTACAGTATCTTTTATCTATGTTTCTTTATATGCTACATGAACTAAAACCTAAATAATCCCGTGGAACAAGTGAATTGTTTAATCTCCATGTTACAGATAGGAGGTGGAAGCACAGACAAAACAATACTTTGCAGGAAATTGCAGCGCAAGCTACTAGGAGATCCAGATTTTCATCATGACTCCTGACATTTGTCCTTGCCACTAAAACGTGTCCCCCTTTCAATGCCATAGGATGTTTTATAATAGCAGGGGAAAAAAAAATTAACAGAACTGTTCTACATTAAAAAGAAGCATTTATTTTCATTGATATCAGCTCAGTGAAGGCTCAACCCTGGGCCCACAATGGGAGTTTTATCCTTGACTTTAATGGAAGAACAATCAAGGTTTCATGATGCTGCATCCTAAACAAAGGAAAATACTGCAGTTTGTATCAATAAGATAAATGTCTCATAGTTAGTGTAAGCTGCTGTATTCTTGCAAGAAATGGTTTATTAGATTGATTAAATGTCTTCACTTCAGCTATTAATCAGTTTTGGCAGCTGTTTATTGCTTTGTATACTTCGAAGTAATGGAGATTATCCCTTAATTATCTCATTGCAGTTCATTCATTGTTTCCTAAACAGTGTCGTTACAATGGTAAATTGCGACAGTAAAACAGTGTCAATACAAAGTTATGGAGTTCCCATTTTATGAGGCATTCATAAAGTTAACACAGTCTACTTAAAATGTAGCTGTGATTTCTGCACAGTGACCTATTTGATATGGCATAAAGAGATTTTCATGAGACAACAGTAGAGCATGAAGTGTGCTGGGACTCTGCTTTCAGTAAAGTAAAACATAGCGTGTTCCTTGTTGGAATGTATGTGCATATCAGAATTTATTAAACTAGTACTTATTTAATCACTTTCAGTTTCACCAAATGCTGTGAATGCCAAAGATTTTGTGCCTTTGTATACGATGTATTTGTTTCTTTTTGTCTGTGCAAAAAGAAATGAGAAAACTCCAAGTAGTCCTGTCGTTTCGAGGTTACAATTGTCATTCCACAGAAGGATAAAAGAGTACCAAATCAATCAGAAGAAAATGGGTGCTTTTAATATGATCTTCAGATGTGGCAGCAATTCATACAGTAGCAGTTGCATAACAATTTCCATTCCAAGTCCCCTTTTCAGTCAACTGTAACTATACCTAACTTTAATATTATGAGTTGTCTGTTTCAGACTGAGTTGTTTGGGAGGAATTGGTATTACTGTCAAGCTGAGAAAGATTCATGCAACCTGCTTTCAGAGACTGTAACATAAATTGTCTCCCTTCTTGATCCCCAATAAAGGGGTTTTTTTTGGAGAAATAACAACACTGCAAATTTTAAGTTCTTGGCTTTTTTTTTAAATTTATTTTATTCTCCTTGACTTTTCGCTGTGGATATGATAGCAGAAAATGTGGGTCCTTAGCTTGGGTTAAATCAGTGCCGACAAAAAGATTAATGGGTTTTTTACTAACTTTAACAATTTATGTTCAACCCCAAATTCCTACAGACTCCTAATCCAGAAACTTTGATTAAGGAACCTAACTAAGATGAGGCCCGATTGTGCCAGATGCTAGACACCCGCATGAGAAACGATTCCTGAAAGGCGCTCAACCCAATGTGAGGTGAACCTATAATTAAAATCCCTGGCTATAATTTTGGTGCAAGGTTGAATTCAACTGGTGACCAACAGGTGGAAGGCTCTGTGGAGCTCATCACCTGGTGACCTACAAGTGACATATCCAGTCCCTCCCTAGTTGCAAATGATACGCCTTTGCAATAGAGCCTGCTTTTTCTAGCAAGCAGCCAAGACATGTTCCAGCCTTTTCAAACACTGGCGAAGTCTCCCATTCACTGGGTGTGGCAATTGCATCTTCTGCTTCATATGGTCAAGTTTAAACCCTCTCCTACCGCCCTAAGGTGCTCTTCAACATCTCAGAGCTGGAGGCGAGCTGCCACCAGAATTCAGCTGGCAGAGACGTTTGTAAGAAAGCTCCCACCTAGTCAAAACCAGCTGACTCAAGGCAACTATTTAGATTCTTTAATCTAAATAATTTGGCCTAGAACAGATTAGGGTTTAGTCTGAATCTTTCAAACTACAGAAGCAATACCCCGGGGCCAGAAACAACCATTTAGAAGGCCACAGCAACTTCAAGCAGTGTAATTGCTTGTCGGGCTGCAGCTTTAGACCACATCCGTGCTATAACTTTTTGCTGTTGGCCAGAGATGAGACATGGGAATCCTGTGTCATCAAGGGACCCCAGTGGAGACATGACAACAGTTGCAGGACTTAATTTTTGATTGGACTTTTGTTTCACTTGAGCACAGCAGAGGAATAGGTTAAAACTTGGCTTTGCCCTTATCTGGTTACCCATTGTGAGCACTCTGTTCTCCAGGATCCTGCTGTAGCATTCCTACCGATACGGCTGTAGGGGCTTGGTTTCCATTTCAGTTTTACTGGTTGTCAGATAGTTTATCTGTGAAACAGATATAATAACAGCTAATCTCGTGTTATGGTTCCATGGCTGTTTATAACCCCTATTAATAGCAACCGTGGAAAGCCTGGGAGCAGATTTTATAGGGCACTGGGGTAACCAGTTACTGCACATTCCCCTGGGGCTACGTAGCATCAAGTGTAGCAGCTTGTCCGTTCCAGACTAGGTCATGATCACCTTAACTCTGGCATTCCCTGTCTTTTGGGGGTTTGACTTTGCACTCTTGGTATTCTTTCTGAGACACAACTGGTAAGCAATTGATTTTGCTCCATTATTTATACTTGCGAATGTCCCAACTGATTTCCAAGAAGAGACTCGGTAACTAAGCACTACCTTGTGTCTCAGCTCAGGTGGGTGTCTTTGCAGAACTTAGATCTGCTGAATTGGCTAGACTTTCACCAGAGAGAAATAGGATAAGTACATGATGTTTTGATAACTCCTAGAGGTTTATACTTTTAAACGCTTTTAGATGTTCTGAATTCTCATTTCAGTTGCTTGTACCTATTCTTAAAAGTGTGTATTTTAACCCCCAAATGTGGGAAGTATTAATGTAACACCTGGTTCAGGGAGGCATTGACCAACACAACCACTGTCTCATATAAAACTTGCTTCCTTGAAACAGGACAATAAATACCATTCTTCCTGGTAGACACATGATGGGATTGCTAAATTTATAAGAGTGAAGGTAGATGGATGCCATGTTAGCGATGCAGTCATGCTTTCCCATTATACACAGTAAACACAGGAAGGTCCACCAATTCCAGGTGAGCCAGCTGATGAACTGTGAGAAAGTCCTTGCTTTGTGGATGATGAAACCGGATAAGAAAGGCATGACAAAGACTTGAAACAGCCCTCAGCAAAGACTTCAGGTCATCTTGGCACACTGAAGTGGTAATTTATTATAGGAGTCACTGTACTGAAATCATCAGTGTGAGCTATGGAATAAAGCAGCAGTATGAATAAAGGCAGTAGAATCTGGCCTAACTGAGAAACACAGAAGGAGGAGTGAGGAACACTAAAGTTTGTATGGTGTCCTGTCATCTGGTTAAACTGATAGTAATGGTAAGGAGCCATCTACTTTTTTTTTTTCCAAAGGACTTCTCAGAAGAAAAACCTGCTGACTGCTGAAAAAAAAATAGTCAAAAGGATTAAGAATTGCGATGAGAAATTCTAGCCAGTGCCTAATTTTGGGCCATTCATTTTCAATTGCATAAATGGTAACTTAGCTATTGGCCTCATGCCTGGAAGAGCACCTGAGAACACATCATTGCATCATCATTGAGAGTCTGTTGGCCTTCTTTTTAATTATGGGCTGGCTTTTGAAAGTGAAGTGGTATGATTGGTTAAGGCTGATACTAGACCTAACTAGCAGTCAATGACTACCACAAGAAATTCTAGCATTAAAAACCACAAATTCTCTTTGAAGTCTTTGGAGCTACGCTTACTTGCCACTCTGACCGTTTGATTTAAATTCTGTTCACACGGCTGCTGGTGGAACATGAGACTGTCAAGAATGTGAAAGAGCATTTCTCACCTATGGGGTGGTCTGTGTGGCTGGAAGTAGAGAAATCGGAGTAAGAGTGGGTAGGCTTGAGTGAGAAAAACAAGAGTATCTGCAGACGTAATGAGTGGAGCCTTAGGTGTGTATGAATTATGAGTTCTGTACACAAACCATGAGTGGGAAAGGTAGATGGAGTAAGTGGTAAGGCAGAGGAAAGGAAAATGAACCACAGAAAGGACAGGAAATAAGAAATCCTTAAAGAAAAGCTCCTAACAACTCTCAGCATTTCAATCTTAGTGGCTTTCCCCTGGAGAATTTCCTAGCGGGGAGTTTAAAGTGTGAGATGATCTTCAGCACCTGGTTGCTGGAGAGCTGCAAAGAAGGTTGATGGCATTTGCTGGGGAAAAGAGTTTTAGATATTGGAAAAACACATTCGGTCAGTAAATTAAACATTTTCCTTGCATACTTGCATTACATTCAGTTGGGGAGAAACAAAGGACTGGGTACAAGCCAAACTGGTGTTTTGAGACTATGCTAAAACTGGAAAACAGTATTGCAGCGTGTTGGTCCAAGCATCATGTGCAATGCTTTGCCCCTGGCCAGTCATCCTGCAGCTCCGTGTAGCAGGAGCGTACTCTGCTCCATTGGCATGCAGAGAAGACTTTGAACTGCCTGGTGTTTTGTGTGAAATTTCCCCTTGGCTGAACGCCCCGTGCAAGATCCATGCACCATTTACGTTCTTTATGCATTAGCTTTTACCAGAATAGTTAAATAATTAGGACAGTCTCTTGGCCAACGTATTGATAAATTGATTACTTGGCTTCCATTGGCTGCTATTTATATGGCCATGTGGGTTGTTATTTGCAATATTCATGCAGCTCCAACTGCATGTGGAGTGATGGAGTGATAGTATTTTTGGGAGAGTTGGGTTTTGACCTCGCAGGGAACCTCTCAGCTCTCTCCCTAAGGGGGAATTTGTGGCCGAGAGGTTGGGTTGTATTTGCAGACTGCCTGGGCCTGAGACAAAACCAACAAACAGCTCTAGGACACCTGCTTGACCTGTACCGCTTTGATTTAGAGAAATAAAACACTCCCCCGTAGAGAAAGGGCTGAAATCCTGCTGCTTTTGGAAATGTTATTTCAATGTACTTGCTCAGTGAGTTGGCCTGGTAGCTTACAATTCAGAAACCTTCGAGCATTTGTGAATTGTGAGGGAAGTACACTATTCATTATCTGCTGCCAGGCATTCATCATTCCCGTGTAAGCTTCAATCCTCTCATCAGGATGCAGAACATTACTTATGACCAGTCACGGGCCATGAATAATGGCTTAACGAAATGAACAGTTCTCGAACAATTCAGACTTGGGTTTGTTAATCAAAGCTATTCAGAGCCAGATTCTGGCACCCCCTCCCACACGCTGAATAACACCTATCCCCAGCACGGTCTCTTTGGTTTTAATTGCATTTATGGTTTAACAAACCTTTTTCTTTTTTTTTCAATCTGGCTGACCTCACCTAACTAGCTCACGGGAAAAGCTGGAGTTTGCCTCCACCAGAGTAAGTAATTCATGTCTCATTTTGCGTTAGCTCTTGCTGTACAAAACCACTTGGGCAATGATGACAAATCTGCCTGTCTTTTCCTTAACTCCATCAGATGAGATATCCATACTGGTCAGCAGCTAAGTGCTGCCTAAAGCTAAGCAATGATTTAAACATATATTTTATTCTTTATGTGGGAAAAGTAAGTCAAGTGACACATTCTTTATGGGACCTTATGCACAGCAATAAAATACCGTGACCATATTAATCCATGTGTAGGATTATGTGCTGTTCTAGTCAACCTTCGAGTTGAGGTTTCACACCACCAGCGGTTCCCTCCTGTATATTGCTAAACATCCTTCAGGCTCCTGAAAGGTGGAATGTATTGGTGTATTTGCAACCCACTCCCCGAGTATTCCTCTACAAATAGTCAAAGCAGCTGGTAGCTCGCTCTCTCTTCCCCAGTCGTAGGAGGCTTCTTACATTTTTTGCTATTCTGAACTGTGCCAAGGAAGCTGGTACTGCATTTCCAGAAACAGGGATTGATTAACTCGGAACATTTCATTTCTGGGTAGTGGTGGTGAGGTAAGACCCTGGAAATACTCAGCTCCATCTTTTCTCTTCAATGCCATCTTTGCATTGTAAAGCACAGTCTTGACTGTCATTGCACACGTTGGGGAAGACCTCCAAGAATGGTTCCCCAGCACTATTTTGGGGCATGGGACTACTGGCAGATGTGGAGGTGGTAGGATATGTCCAGGATCCTGGATGCATTCCTACTCCCTCTAGTATTCTTGGGCTGAGACTAAAAAAAATAATTCTCAGGGATGTAGGTACCAACTTCCATTGTGGTCAGACTACCGTATGTGTTTGAACAGAACTCTGCATTTTATTTTACATATTCATTTGTAAAATCATTTTCAGTGCATAATCTTCCATAACCAGTTCTTCTTCCTTGGGATCATATTTTGGGAAACAGTCACAGTAGTTTCACCCCTGGAATGTATTTCCCCATACGATTAAAATGTCAGTCCATTAGTATGAGTAAATCAGTGCTCAAAAGGAGGACGAAAAAACCCTCTAGATTCATGTCGGAGAATCTCTCTATCAGCAACGGCTGGTGCAGGGGAGGCACAGCTTGCTCTGGGTTTTTTTTTTCCAGCAGATTATAGTCTGAAGTGCTAGCTGCAATGAGTGGGAAGGGAGGAGCAGGGAAAAGAGGGAGAAAAGAAGAAAAGGCCCTCATCCAGAGGGAAGCCAGGAGTGCTTATCTCTCCCTCCTCTGCTTTGCACTCACTGCACCAGCTCCACATCATCTCTTTCTGCCCTCAGAGCTATAAGTGTGGGCATCTGTGGGGGAATAGCCTCATATATAAGTTTTTATCTTCTTGGAAGTTTTCAGCAAATTTTCGTTTTGGTCATTTCTTTTCTTCAGGCATTGTATGTTCTTTATTAGAGAAAAACAGAGGAAGAATGCAACCCAAACACCAATTCAGCTTCTCCAGCAAAGTTTCTATTTTGATTTATTGAAAACTTGTCCAACTAGTTATTTATATTTTATCTGTGAAAGACTCAAAAAATTTCATCTGAAACAGATATTTCCATGGAAACATCCATCTTTGATGAGCTGTCATTCCTTAGATGTTTCAGCTGAAGAATTTTGTCAGTTCTGGCAGAAAAAAAAAAAAGAGTGTGTGGGGGGGCTGAACAAACAAAGACCAAGCTCACAGAAAAGCATGCAGTGCTTCAAGTTAATGGGCTAAAATGTCAGCTGGAAAACTGCCATAAAGCCAGAGAAGTCAACCAGTCAACCTGAGTCAATGGAGCTGTGCTAATTTACACAGAGGATCGAGCCTTAGATTTTAATAGAACCAGCCTAGCAAGCTGCTTCTCCTCTTACCCATCCTCCTCCCTTTTTAATAAGCTCTCAGTCATACTTGGCCTATCCTTTAATATTTCACCCTCCTCTCTTCACAACCCTTCTTCCTTCTCTGGAGATAATGGGATGGGATTTTCTGCTCGCAGCCCTCACAGAAACATCACAAGACAGGTTAAACTCCGCACAGCTGGCTGCTGGCTTCTAACGTATCCCTTGTGCCTCTTTCTGGACTCTAATATCCATCTTCTGTTTGGTCTTAGCTGGTGCCAACTGCCTTCAATGCTATTTGCTATATATTATGATACAGCGTATTGTGTTGTAATCTATAGATCCTGGGATATTGAAGGATTAAGCTTGCAGGGCAATCAATTACTTTAATGGGAGTTTTGTGTGTCTGGCTGCAATTCTGGAAAGCAGATCTATGAGGTAGCTCTAGGACACAATCCAGCCTCAGGACCAAGAGACTGCTCTGCCGCAGAAGTTACTATTTCTTCCTTGCTCTGGGCCAAATAGGTATTTAAAACACAATTGTCAAGATGCGCATTATTGCATGCTTTATTTGTTGTTATGCGTGACTACAGGATGAATGACCCTGTGTAGCTGCTCAGTCTGTGTAACCTGTAGCTGTGTGAAATAAATACTTGGGTGATATGTGGTTCCAGAGTTGCAAGTTTCTTACCCCTTTCCCTTGAAGTCAAGATCTGAAGCACTGACTTTTGTCAGACCCACCAGACTACTTTTCTTAATCTAGTTCTAGTTTCTTGGTGACTCTGTCCTTCCCTCTCAGCTACTTTTATTAAGAAAATAGGGAAGTGTTGATACATAAAAACTCCTTTGCAGACCTTAAAAGGCTTGTGCATCTTCTTTTTTTTTTTTTTTTAAATATCCTTATTGAAAAAGGAACCACATCTGATTGTCTCCTGTAGAAGTAAATAGTTTTGAGTCCCCAGAGAACGTGAGCCCTTATTTTCAGTGATGTATTCCAAATGCTTCGGTTCATGATCTTGTTCATGTGAAGGAGTGAAGACACCATGAAAAGTCTGAGATGTTTTCTCTGCTGATTCCTCAGAAGCACACTGCATGGAGCACACCTTTTGCACACCTTTTTTCCGGAGTTGCTGAGATGCTGTTTGGTTGCCCCAGGTACAAAGCTGGTAACTGCATCTTCCAGAGAAATAAAAAGTAACTTGTGTGAATGGTTCCCTTACCAAAACTCTGCGGACTTTTTATTGATTAAATCAACCTTTTGGAACAACAGAAGCATGATTGATGTTGTTTGAATTGCAACTGAGCATCTTGATTGGCATTCTTGTTTAATGACTTTCCCTTATTTGTTACATTTAATTGATGGTTATTGCATTTATTTCTGAAGAACATTGCTTTAATTAAAAAAATCTCTGCTCTACGGAAATTAATATTTGCTGTCTATATGGTACAAAAGAGTATGTGGTGAACATAGAGAATAATTAGTAGCTGTAGGAGGAGAACTTATGAGAAGATGATTATGAATATGCAATAGAGGAAACAGACTACAAGGAAATTAAACTGAGAAATTTATGAGTCAATAATTGACCTCTGAGTAAATACGAGCATTCTCTCAACAGCCACTTGACGTATTGTTAACCACTCGGTATTTCAGAACATTAACCACCCTTTTAACTAACCAGTTGTTTGCTATTGGCAACGACTTACTCTCTGGAGTTGCCTTCCTGTTTTGCAGGGTGATCACTTACTCTATGCATAATGTTATACACGTGGTGCCAAAGCATTGGAGGAGGTGGGAGAAAGGTTGTAATCTGTTACGTACGTGTAATCTAGAGCTATGCCCTTAGCCAAAGGAAATAGTTGTAGGGACTAACTAAGTCTGCTACCAAAATTACGCTGTTGTAAATGAGAGCAAGATTGTATCACTACTACCAAGTTAATACAGATCTCTTTCCACCGTGAGGGCGTCAGACCAAAGTTGAGATTTTCAAAATTGAAGTTGATTTTCAAAGTTTTAAAAGTTTGCATTTTCCCTTAGGTTTGGTGACCTATTAGGAACTCTTCCAGTGGTTTTAGAGGCTGTAGGCTAGAGGTGTCAGTCTGTTCTCAAAACAGTCCCAGTATCTTCCAAATGAGAGGCCTGACAGATGTGAGCAGATACGTTAGAAAAGGGAAGCTGATAGCAGCTGTGTTTGAGAGGCAGTTCCCAAGAAACATAGAGCATCCATGAGTAAGGGTGAGGCCTTTAACCTGAATTCTGTAATGGAGTAAGTGGGGTCAAAGCTCCCTGAAGGAAGACTAGATTCATATCTTGAGGATTCAAAATTCATAATGATAAAAAAATAAGATGGTAAAATTTGTTCATTGGAAAAGTTTTGTATTACAGTGGGCCACGGAGAATGAGGTATAATGGCTGTACATTGAGGATAAAGATCATGTTTTCATTCTAGAGAGAACAGTTATTCCTGCTGATTATGGATCAATCACACTGATAAATTATTGACAGTTTTACACCAGTGAAACTGGTAAGAAGGAATATGGTATCAGTGAAGCTTTGGCTTTTCTCCTCCTTCCCATTAAATGCTGGTTAGCGCACCAAACAGTTTTTACATCATATAATAGAGAGCAAGTAGTTATCTAGAAAATGTAATGATCAACTACAATACGTGACTGATTGAATCAGGTGAGTGGTGTGAAAGATGAGGTTCACTTGCTGGCCTTGGCCTCTTTGTTTGGCAAAGACGGATAAGAAGACAAAGCTCAGTTTTATCAGAAGTTAACAAATGACTAAGTAGATGAGAATCTCAAACCAGCTCTTTATTTTATTGTGATCCAAGTTATTAATGGATTATGCTCAGAGGTGGTGAAAGACCAAACACAATACCTTAGCTGTTCTCCCCTTCATCTCTGCTGGAACATAGAGTGCTGCTGGTGGGTGGTACTGTCTGCACCAGGGTAGACCAGGGAGAGCCTTTGGGTTTGAAGGGAGCTGGACACCAAGTTCTTTAGCCTCCTTGGAAAGTCCTAACTGACATAGCTGCAGTCTACATGAGTCCGTACTTACAGTCTTAAGTCCCACCTTTGGCTATCTTGCTGAAAGTCAACAAGTTTGGGGAGCTAAGGTCATGACTCACAGGAATGAAATCATAAGCTTATCCCAAAGGAAAGACGTAGATGTGCTCCACTTCAGCACAGTTTGTATCAGCAGTGAACATTTCTCTTTCCAGGAAAATGAGAACAACTCTTAATCTAAAAGCAAGTAGTCTAGAAAAAGTTGATCTTGTCTTTTTTTTTTTTGGGGGGGGTGGTGATTGTGGGAAGGTTTTAAAGGATACAAATAGTGACCCCCTGGAATTTTCCCGCTGTTGTTTTTCAAGTTATTAGAATGATCCCTGACACCATTTTTGGCCCAGGCCAGCTAGCGCTGTCCTAAAGTCTCCAGTCCCTGTTTGGAAGTTCACGTGGACCTTTCCCCGCAGGCAGCTGGGATGAGGTCACCCTTTTCTGCAGGCTGAAGAACTTTGACGGTATGGACACAGCCAGTCTGTGGTAGTTGGGCTCTGAACCATTAAATGCTCACTGGCACAATTCAATCCACTGGAATAGGAGTCGCTGAAACTTGTTGTGCTATAGACATTCAGGGGAGATCCTTCCTTAGCTACCTCTTCAGCTAAGGATAGCTAAGATAAACTGCAAGAGGAAGAGGAAATATATCTTATTTTATTTTTTTTGCACAAATCATCCACATTAAAAATGACAAGACTGTTTGGAAGATCTGCCCCCACTAGAATGACTGTTTAGCACTTTCTGGAGCATTCTGCTTTTTGGGGGGTTCTCAGTGGTTGTGGAAAATAGAGGGCATGATGGAGAATTTGGATGCAAGAATTGAGGATATATTTTGAGCCTCTGTGGCTGTGCCCTGTTTCAAAACAAACAAACAGCAGCAAAGACATGAAGGCCAAGTTTAAACTGTGGGCTCAGACTAAGATGCAAAAGGAGGGAGCAACAGTGCAGACTCCAAGAAAACATCCTTGTGTACATCTTCTTACAGATAAACACTTACATATTGTTCTGAATAAATGAACATGGGTTTACGTGCTTTCTAGAGATGAGGACAGAGTCATGCAGAACTGGAAATTTGATGGTGGATGAGTTTGATTCCAAAGTTCCCGAGAAGGGACTTTTGGGGAGGTGGATTTAGCTGAATGGACAGGGAAGTTAGAAAGTAGCTGGTTACAGAAACCAAAAGATGCAAAGAGATTATCCATAGGAAGAGATCTGAAGAAGTAAAGGTTAGCCTTCTTTAATCAGGGTTAAAGTTTTCTAAGTGTTTAGACACTGTCTTAAATGTTCTGCATTCTAAAGCAATGTTAAACACAGTGGGCCCGTTTCATTTTTGCTAGCACAAATGCGAAATAAACCTCTCCACTTGCTTGAGCTTCTACTGCATGCGAGATCAAAATCAGAGCCAGAGGCATTTGGAGTTTGAAAGAAATGTTTTTGGTTTTGATGTCTATTTTTGCTGCCTCTATTTAGAGCAAACATAGCTTCAGTGTCTCTGAAGAGGTGAATTATTCCCAGCCAATCTGTAGTGGCAGAAGTGTGGTACCTTATGGGCTTGAAATAGACCATCCTCATTAACCACATGTTGGGCCAAACGCCATTAATTTCTACAGCCCCTCAGGGCTGAATTTAGCCCATTAGAACAAAGTGATGATATCGTTGGAAGCTATTTTTGTGCCCTGTGCTGTAAGTTGGGTAGTACGATACTGTATAAACTAGGTAAAGCCGAGATATTTTCGGCTTTTTGGCGTTAGATAGTTCCTCTGTATTTGTCCATACTTTTCTCAAGAGTTCCCAACAGTGCTAATTAGTGGACATTAATGATGGTTGAAGTTAAGGGAGAGCTAACGCAGTGAGCATGTTGGGGGTACCTGTGGTGTCCACGTCTTTCTAAAGGTGTTCGAATAGAGCTGTGTGTTGCGGTGTTGTGTTGGCTAATGATCAGTGGGACTTTATTAGTGGGAGTGGTTGTAGGAGTGTCAGTGATACAGAGTGAAGGAAAACTAGCCAAGACTACGCAAGTGTTCCACTAAAGTCTCTAGCATGGCCCACCTTGGGCTGTTGAGTTACATGTTGACCCATGTACTTCTGGTCTAGGGTATGTGGAGACTCCTCAGGCTTTGCTGCTGTTGGGGCAGCTGT
Source organism: Syrrhaptes paradoxus (assembly GCA_013400615.1). Lineage (NCBI taxonomy): Eukaryota > Metazoa > Chordata > Aves > Pterocliformes > Pteroclidae > Syrrhaptes > Syrrhaptes paradoxus. The sequence continues at coordinate 132,595 of VZTO01009310.1, read as the reverse complement.
TTGATTTAGACTTTTAGTTGAGGAAAGCGTGGAGGTGGTAAGGTTGACATCATGAGTCCATCCTGAGACTAACCCAGATGTCCAGACCCCTTCCCACAAGGGACAGTGGGAAGCTAAGAAGCAGTTGACATACCTGGTCTATCTTAAGCCCTCCCCTTATTTTTTTTTCTACTGGTCACTTCTCTTGTGGCTTTTGGCCATCTCAAGATTCTGCTATGTGTCTGGTGAGCTCAGGAATATCCGTCACTGCTAGGGTTTAGCAGCACAAATAGGACTCCTCGAGTTCATATGAAAACTTCTCCAGCATGTAGCCAGTGTCTCAAAATCACCGTCCCCTTCTCCAGCCGAGGTGAAGCGGGTGAAGGTGGATGCCCTGCTGACACGTGACAGTTTGCTGTGATGTTCTGTAACACTGTTATCCCATGTTTTTATTCCCATGGCAACGACAACAATTATTTGACACATCACCCTGCCTGATGCATGCCTGTACCGCGCCGTACCGGCATTAGCCGGCTTTACACCTGCTGGATAATTGCACTCTTGCTAGCTTCAAGATCGGGCTTGCGAGCTTCGGCCGTTCTGAGAACAGCTTCACTGGAGCAAAAAATCCAGTTAAAGAGAGAAATGTAGCAGGCAGAGAGCTGCTGAGTCATTACACAGCCCTCCTCGGATAGCCTTACACCAACGCAGAGGATCAAAGGTGAGGTGACCTTGTGCATGGGAGGTGAGGCAAAGTCCGCTCCGCGGGCTGGAATGTGCATTAGCTCTGGAATGCAGACAGGCAAATGCTGCCTCTGTTAGCAGCTGTAGGCTTGGGTCTAAGATCATCCGCCTCTAGGAGGAAAAAGCTCCGTGTGTGTTCAAACCCCAGAGAAGGCGGTGGGAAGACTCCCATCAGTTGTGAATCGGGTGCTCAGAGAGAGTATTCTTAGATCTGTTCTTCTGACCAGGATTGTGGTTAGGCTGGGTGATGTTTAGCTTTGATCCACTCTGTTTTGAAGCTGGCTAAAGCTTCTGGAAAGCCTAGAAACCTCTCTTAAATTTGCTAAATAGCATCTTGCATCCGTCCTGTAATTTCTCAATTCTCGTTATAATCTCCAAAGAAAGATTAAAATGGGTTGTGTTTTAAAGATTACTGGTTTTCATCCCATCTCCAGCCCACTCTTTATTTCAGTGGTCTAAATATCGAGATTGTTATTTTGGGGTATGTGTGAATCGGTGGTTCTGCACTTGCTGATTTCTATACCATCTTCTGGCCTGAGTAATTAAACTAAGCACCCTTTTGACTGCTTTAGAGGGATTTACTGGCCAGGCCTGTTTCACTGGCTTGTTTTATGGATCCAAAGAGCCCAGTGCTGTTTGCCAGGTCTCCTCCATTGCTCTGAAAGGTGTAGAACAGAGAACACAAAGGTGTTGGTCAAGATGAAAGCATGACTCTTGCTTTCTGTTTAGATCTCTTCCTCTGTGTTGGGATCACAAGGTACAGACGGGTAAGATTCATCTCTCTTAACTTGAGACATCTGCCATGTGGACATTTACTACTGAGTAGTTACCCTGGAGCTCCTTTACAGCGCAGAAATTGGCCTCATCCTAAAGTAGACGTTTGCAAGTCATGCCCTATTGGGTTATGCCCTGAAAGACCCTGGTTGTCTTCATGGACCCTAATGCGTCCAGCAAATAAGCTCAGAGATAGACATCTACAGCTCGGGTGTCCAGATCTGGTTAGAGAGCCTCAGGTTGACAGTCCAGTTTTCTCTGGATCTCAGGGTTTTAAAATCAAACCTATCTTCAGTCTCTTTTCACTTCAGTCATCTCTGGAGATGGATTTGCTCTCTTTCCAAGATATGATGTGAGTTTGGTCCCTAGAACATCTGCACATATGTCCCTCTGCAGAAATCATGCTTCCATGAGTTTCTTGCCCTGAGGCAAACCTTTCTTTCAAACCGTTCTCTAGGAAGTATTTTGTAACAGAGGGATCTGAATGGGATGGTTGTGGTTCTTTCCATTACTACTTGAGAAACCATCACTGACCAGAACACCCATGAGAAAAAAAGAGCCACTGGGCCAGAAAGCCAAGATGGGCTCCCGCTGGACAAAGCCCATCATCATAGAATCACAGAATGGTTTGGGTTGGAAGGAACCACATCGAGTTCCACCCCCCTGCCATGGGCAGGGACACCTCCCACTAGCCCAGGTTGCTCCAAACTTCATCCAGCCTGGCCTTGAACCCCTCCAGGGATCGGGCATCCACAGCTTCTCTGGGCATCATCATGATGCCCTGGATGAACCTTCCTACGTGCAGAACAGGAGAGCAGCGTCTGGATCATGCTTTATAACACACCATGGGATCCTTAGGATGTAAGAAGCTGTATAAACATAAAATATCTCTATTGATTATAAACGTCAGTGAAAGGGAAATGAGTGATTTAAAGCAGTGCCAGCTCTGGTGTAATACCAGATAAACAGCACTGAGGCTGTTGGTCAGATGGTGCTATCCACTCTACACCACTGACGTTCAGGCAAACTGCGGGGGAAGGATGTTTTTCTATCAACCCCACAAAAATCTGCATGTTCCTATATGTCTTTCCTCCAGAGATAAAGACGTGGACACTGCTGACATGTTAGATTCCTCTTATCTGGGGTGATTGTGTAATCCCCCTGGTGTAAATCTCCTGCTTCCCAGTGTGATGCAAGCAAGCTCTGCCGTCGCAAAGAGGGAGGGCGGTTTGGCATGGTGCTGCCCCCCCCTCAAAGCAAGAGGTGTGACTTGTCAGCAGGAAAATCACGGAAGCGATTATATAGAAGGTGACAAAAGGTTGAATGTTAACACAAGGACCTTCCAAGAAAGCGCCATACAGTCTCTGCAGCAATTCCTCGTCTCACCACGTGTCTTATGTAAGGGAACAGGAGACTGACCTGCTCGACTGGGTAACCTCCCGAAAATCTGGGCAGTGCTGTCACACTGTGGGCTGTCGTTATGTGATCCATCTTTGGAAATATGGTCCCATCAGGAGCACTTCCAAATCGCTCATTTCCAAGTCCTGCCCTCCTGAAGACTTTGGGAATGATTTTCATCTTGTGCAACTTCGGGGGAAGGGATCAGCCACCAAGTGCATAGATGCCCCGTGAGGCTGACAGAGAGGAGATGGGGTCTGTGTGAGACCTGTGCCCTTCTTCAGTGGCAGCTAGAAGCCAGGTGAGATACACCAAGGCATCTCAAAGGGCTTGAGATGTCTGTATTTAGGCACCTGCTTTCCTTCCTGCACATCTACACCCCCAGTGTCCCCACCACAGCTGGTCACCCTGGGCTGTTTTTGCAGTCGGTGTAGAGACAAAAGTATTTTCAAGGTGTGGTTTAGCTGAACTGTTTTGGACACCTGTTTCAGGAGGAGATGAGTTGTTCCCTGGACACCACATCATAACTAGATTTCTCTGACTGCAAAGGGAACTCAAATATAGACATTTACACCAATCAGATGAACCTCATCCCGGATCTGGTGTGTCTCACGCTGACATTAGCTTCATACCAAGAAAACAGCATTTTTTTTAAATTTTACTTGTAATTACAGCAGCCTTGATGAGAGTAGATTCAGAACCACCATTTGGCAGTTTTGTCTCCTGAAGTAGGCTCTGACAGATATTCATTCTGGTAATGTTTTCGTGGCTCCTTTTGTAAAAACTAGAGTTTCAGTTCAGAGTTACTTGTTTGGATTCAAGCCAATTGCAAACGGCTTCAATTTTAATGGGGTGTCCCACGATGCTTTCAATTACAACGAGGTGAGTAAGAGATGTTTTGGTTTGCTGGCAATGCTGAAAGATAATTACGCACATCTATATTGTTCCTGATCGAATAAAACAGCTTCACTTAATCCCAGAGAAAACATTTCAGTTCGCTTTTAAGCGTTTTTCATGTTAAGAAGAAAAACAGAGTGAAAGGAAATCTCTGAACAAGGAGACATTTCATAGTGAAATCCATCTCAAGCAACTTATGTTTTTTAATTCTGAATGAATTCATTTGGCAAAACTGACAGAAATTCACAGTGTTGCTGCTTTCTTTCACCAGAAAGAGCATTTAGCCCCCTAAAAATACACCCACGCTGTTGCAGCTGCAGGGTTCAAAAAGCCACAGGGCTTTGGACCATTGCTAGCAGGGTTGAAGGGACCTGGGAATGTCCCTGCAGGTTGGTGACAGCAGGTTAACAAAGGGTCTCGTGGAAACCTTCCCTCCATGACACTTCCACAAGGTAAATGTTCCCGGTGTTATTTGCAACATGGTCATATGTCACAGCAAATGCCAGGTACAATAAGACCCAGACAGCAAAAATGAGTATAAATAGATGAGGGAATTCCTGGCATTAGCTCCAGAGCAGTTTGGGACTGGAACAAGTGAAAAATACAATCTCTCTAAAAGGGAAGTTTTGTGTAAGTAAAAGAAAATTTCCATCATTTCTCCCTTTTTTAATTTCTTTTTCACTGGGGAGAATCCAGTGGTTTAAAGTGAGTTCAGCCAGAATGTAATTTTGCTGAACTGGCCTGATCTGGGATGCCTACTGACCTCTGAAATGCTGAAATTTCCAGTGGGAGCAAAATTTTCTGTATTTTGCTCATGTCTAGTTGCTCCTTGCACAGAAAAAATGCCCAAAGCAAACAAACAGCCGCTCTCCCGGTGCTGGAGAGCCACCTGGTAAGCAGGTTAATTTGGATGTTGTTCCCCAGTGACAGCTCCTCTTCCTCTCTTCTGCCCGGGGAAACCTGTGCAGTGATCAGCTCTGTAGACAAGGCAATGATGAACTTGCCTTCAAGGCAAAAATAAACTCACGCGTATATAAACTCAGAGATCCTTTCCTCCAGGAGTTGTTTACACCCCAGGGCAGGCTGGCACGGTGTGATGCAGCTCCACTGACCTCAACAGAACACCCCAGCGAAAGGATCACCTCATTCTATATGTGAAAATATTCCGTTTTCCAGCAAAGCTAAGGCCCTAAAGGAATTTTTTTTTTTTTTTGGTAGGCTCCACAAAGCAGCTGATAGCCCAGATGGGACTTCATAGCTGTGGCTGGATGCTGAGAGGCTGCCAGCTGGTGATGCATCCCCATTGGTAAAGTGTCAGCACGTTACTGGTGAGGATCAGCAACCGTGCCAAAGCTGGGAGCCTGGGGAAATGCAAGATGGACAAGTGTGAGTGGCTCTGGATGGAGGCAGCTGGTTCCTTCTCATTGCCTTTTTCTCCATGACATGACTGCAAGGTGACACCAGCCTCCAGAGCTGATGGAAGCCTGGGGCAGAGCAGCGTTGGGGCAGCTGGTGGGGAGAGCTGGACCCCCAGGTGCAGAGCGCTGCTAGTTTTCTTTACTGGAAAATTGCTATCCGTGCGCTTAGGGCATGGGATGCAGGGTCGAGCATTCTGCCTCCTTGCAGCAAAGACAGATATGCCCTCTGAGCACTGCAGTCTCGGTCCTGAAGTGTTCGTGGCTTTCCATGCTGAGCTTCAGCCTTCCTCCAGCTGCAGTATAGCAACGGTGCTTTGCCTCTCATCCGAGGATAGCAAAGTGCCCTGCAAACAATTAAGTTTCACAATCCCCCAGCGAGCTGAAGAAGAATTATCTCCTCATTTTTACCTGTCTGGAAAATGACACAGAAATTAATTGACTTCTTCAAGGTCACTCAAAGAGTCAATGGGAGATTTGAAAATGGGGCCCAGGAGTCCTGACTGCTGGTCCTTTCTAACCACTAGATACCTAACATCAGTTGCTGGAGAACCTGCTCTTAGGCTTTACAGTTTTGATTAAAGATTCCAAAAATATTGGAGCTTTAAAGGAAAAAAAAATAATTCACTACATCTTTACCAAGTGATGCATGAAGGGGCATGGCCCCTCTGGGACTACAAGCACTGTTCAAGCAGAGCTGACCTGCTGTAAGCTCTCCGTACGCATGAAGTCCCAGGCTCAATGCCAACTGACATGGGCAGCAGGTCTGGCTCCTGCCATCACGGGCTGCTCTGGCAGGGTTTTGCATGTTCATGTCCAGAAGATGAGGTCCTGAACTGGAGAAGCAGCAAGCTGTGAGTTTATAGCTTACACTGGGCTTCTATTGCATTATGCACTCGAAAGCGTGTAATGTAGTTGTTTAATACAAGCCACTCAGGCTTTGACAGTGACACGTGGAGTTTATTGGATGCACGTCCTGCTCTGCGTGCACAAGCAGAGCAGTAGGTTGGCTCCTTGCCATCCTGGCTCATCCTGTGTGAGGCAGAAAACACCTTCCACCGGCCTCCTCACTGCCTTCCCTGAGCTCCAGTCCCACAGCCCTGCTCTCTCGCAAAGCTCGATGACCCATTTCTAATGCCACCTCATTTCTTCTTGTCCCAGCACACCTACTGCTCTCTTCTCTGTGCAGCCCAGCCCCTCAAATGCCCCATAGCAAGGGTGGTGAGGGTAGCACTACTTGCCCCTTCATTTGCTCTTGCCTGCTCTTACCTCTCTGTGACCACCACTACCAACCCCTCCATCTCCATCACTAAGACCTGTCCCAGCCATGTGGCTCCATCAGCCCATCTCACTGTCACCCTCTAGTGCTGGACCAGTTGGGCGGCCAGCATCTCCCCGGAGAGAGCAGGCACTGTGGCAGCACTCGATTGTCCTCTCTGCTCCCAGCCACCCCAAATTCGACTCTTGGCCTTGGTGACTCATCATAGGGTGCTGAATTGCAGCCCCTGGGTGGATTGCTGAGCCGCTTGCTCTGCCGGTGGCCGGGTGGATTTATCACTTGGGTGTTGGTGACATGGATAAGCATTTTGGTTCACCTGATTATGTGCCTGCTGTTGGTTTTCTTTTTCTCCTTCCTGGATTCTGACTTGCTCATCTGAAAAGAGTCTGACAGTCATGTTGGCTATGGGCTTGAAGCTGTGTAATCAAAGGTTTGCTTTGGCCCTTTTACAGTTGACCCGTTTTTCTGATAAGCTTAGTTTGTTTATAGACATGCATGAAATGTAGCTTGTGGTTTTCTGTCCTGGTGCATCTTGTTTGACTATATTTTAGCTTCAGTGAGTGTTCCCATTGATAGAATAAACATAGCTGTTCATATAAATCATTTACACTTTGAGATCCTGTGATAAAGCACGGTAGAAGTGTCTTGCCTACACCAATGAGCTGAGCAAAGCAAACATCCTGTAAGAAAGGTAAGGAGCATTTAGAAACTTTATGGCCAGAAACACCATTTGATCTTTGAGTCTGAGCACTTGTATACGCAGGCCATAAAAATTCACCCGTGTATTTTAGACCCCTACAGGGTCTAAAAGGTGCACAGCAAGACAGGAGTGTTGGCTTTTCTCTGTAGATACAGTCATTTACGCAGAAGAATTGCATCTTCAGGAGGCAGGCAGTCCACCAATTCCTTTGGTAGATTTTCCCTGTGACTAGTAATGGTCTCATCTGAATTTGCCTCGTTTGAACTTCTGGCTTCAGTTTATGTCCTGCTTCTCTTCAGTAGACTGAAGGATCCTTTAGCAGTGCAGTGATTCATGCATTCTGATTGTCCCATTGATAAAATAAACAGCTGGAGCTGCTCAAGGCCTTGCAAGATTGCTTAAAATTCTTAGGAACTGAGATAACACGTGGTTGAACACATTGTTTCCGTCAATGAGGACAAATGGAGCAAATTATTGAGTAATTCTGTGTTATGAGACAACTGACTTAATAACATCATCATGATACAGTCATCTACAACAAATCAAAGCAAAGCTATGTGCAAGCCACGTATGAATGTGAGAGTCTAACGGTATATCAAAGTATGTGTGTCCATGAAAGAGCGTGAGAAAAACCAGGAGACTGGAGAGGATCTATCCAATGAACGTAGTCACGGGAGTGCTGTCAGCTTTTGCTGAGAAAGTGGAGAGAAGAAGAGCAATGATACATTTTACTGTCATGCCTTGAGTTATCTAGAAAATTAATTGGAGTTGTGAACTCAGAAACAATTTTCAGTTTGTTTCCACAGTAGAGAAAAAAAGAACTTTCTCAATGAACAGTATTGCACTGCAGAGATCTTTCACGCACAATAATTTCTCCTGGTGGAAGCAACTCTGAATTTTAACTATTGCTCCAGTGTAAACCAGAACAGATGCCTTTCTTGAACCATTTTGTCTGTTTTCTTCAGAATACCTTCTTTCATTCCAGATTTTGGAACAGGGTTCTGGGTCTTCTCTGTCTCCCCCTTTAAAACAGCAACAGCCTAGAAGAGGCACGGGAGAGAGTTCAGAGGAGGGAACACTGGATGTAATTGAGCAGCTAGCAGGTGGTCTCACCTCCTTCGGAATGAGTCCTGACACCTTGAATAACTTTACTGGTCATAATCTTGCCATCACATCCCATGTGAGAGATGCTGAGAAGATATGCACACAGGACACCTGAAGTCAGTAGGATTCAGGGCTGAGTGAGAGAGAAGTCCCTTGATACTGGGTGTTGCACATGAAGCAAGGGAAGAGGTTGAATCACCACCCAGAAAAGTGCTAAGGCACCCCTTACTCACTGTCACCTAGTGCCTCTGTGCCTGGCTACTGTTTCTTTCATCACTCTCCCTGGAGGTACTGTAGAACAGGAGGTGGACACCATTCCAGGTGATGTCAACAAGGTGAGCAGAGAAGCTGTGGGTGTCCCATCCCTGGAGGGGTTCAAGGCCAGGCTGGATGAGGCTTTGAGCAACCTGGGCTAGTGGGAGGTGTCCCTGCCCATGGCAGGGGGTTGGAACTGGATGATCTTTAAGGTCCCTTCCAACCCGAACCGTTCTGTGATTCTGTGATCTGTGTTATGACATCTTGTTATCAGTGCGTGCACTGGGAAGACACACGGAGTCACTGTGCCTCAGTTTCTCCATCCGCACTGTGGAGCTGGTAGAACAAATCTACTGCGTATCCTCTGAGCTGCACTAGGTCTAGGTACTCTAACTCAGACTCTCTGATGGCGTAAATCAGTTCCTGTGGTGCTTACTGACAGGGAGCCTGGCCTGGAGCTTGCAGAGCAGCCAGAGAATCAGATGCAACATGTGAATCCCACCCCTGGGGCACAACCCATTGCCAAATCTGGGAGCAGGAAAGGGATTTCCTTGCTAGAAACATCAGTGTTACCCCGGGGAGTGAAAAAGAAAAGAAGACCACATGCCATCCTCTTTCCAGGCAGAGTTTATCTGAATTTTAAACAGCCTCACTCAAACTCCCCCCCCATGACAGCAAATGTCACTTGTACAGTATGTAATTTGTGCCTGCAGGCTTGTGTCACCCGGGTCACATGCAGACGTGTACTCCCTGCTGCTTCATTCTCTGCTGTGAAAGGATGGGGTTTCGGTGTCGCCTGGCATCCCAATGAGGTGCCCGCAGAGCTGGGGCCTCACTGTAGCACGTGTTGGAGGGGCTTGGGGAGGTACCAACATCCCTGCTGCCATCGTGGCCACCTCTGTGTGTGGCTCCCTGCATTCACCCCAGGGCACTGCCGGCACTGGGTGTCTGCATCGTCCAAATCACTAGCTCGTAGAGGCTGTGAGACTGCAGGGTGTGCTGCTGCAAGAGATTTCTTGCTTCTTCTTGGGCAGATATCCCTGCTTTTGCCCTTGGGCTCGTATTCTTCCCGGCTGGTAGACCGCTTCTTGCTCCCTCGGCATTGTTGTGTTTGCAGCACAGATGGTGCTCACAGCACCCCGCTTTCCCAGCCTGACCTGGCACCAGCCTCTTTTCCTCTAATGAGAAAGCTGACAGAGCTGGTTACTCTGCATCCTACAAACCCAACCCATGCTGGAAGGGAACTGTGAGACCCTGGGAAGCCCTTGCTGCATCCATGCTGTGACCTATTACTGGAGACCTTTCATGGATCTTCAAGGTCGTGTTGGCCACATGGTGATGGTGTCAGGGTGGGCGGCTGTGATGCTCACCATGCTGCACAGTCCTGCACATGTCCTGATCATCACAGTGTTAGTCAAGTACTTCTCTTTTTGTAATTATTTATATTTAAGTACAAAAAAAAAGCCCCAATCATACTAGACCTCACTGTTTTGTCTTTTCTCATAATGAAACCTGGGCAGGGTTAAATAACTTCATGGCACCATCCAACCAAAGGAGTGCTAAACAAGTGTTTCATCATTTTGGGAAGTGAAACTTGAGCCTCTCCATGGTGCCAGCAGGTGCCTTCTGAAGCTTGTTTGTAAACTAAGCGGGCGCACGGCTCTCCTGGAGGTCAGGGAGACGTGTCTGTGAAAGCGCTCTGATGGATGAGAGTCATGAACCAGCGGTGGCCCTCAGCCCCGGGTGATCCTACGAGGCAATTTGCTTGCTTACTGTATTTCAAAGACAACAGTGGATGAAAGGCACTGTGGCAGTCTTTAGACACTCCTGCCAGGGTTGAGACCTCATTTACCTATCAAGAATAATGACATTTTACACCTTTTAGAAAGCACTTCCAGACTTGCTTGTGGTAAGTGCCTTATAGAAACCAAGTATTGCTGTTGTTATTTATTCCCCTGTCAGAAATGTGTCCACACCTAGTAGTGGATGGATGCCACCACAGAGACCTTACAAACCCATCAGCCAAACAATGGCAGAAAGGGAGTATCCCTGCCTCCCTACCTGGACAATGGGCATCTGAGGGAGGTTAGGTGACTCACCCAAGGCTACACAGCAATATGTGGAAGAGGTGGGACCCGTTCCAGTGCCACGTTGCTCAAGGCTGTGCCTTCAAGTAAAGATCAGGTTAGCAGTGCGAAGCAGTCCTTACAGAGTAGGGTCCTGGTTGAAGCTATTGAATCCTGGCTGGGACCCAGCACTTTCATGTAAATACCTGGGACAGAGAGAAAAAATATTTTTGAGGGTCTGAAAACTGGGTTCTTCTATACCCTCATCTTTTAGGTGAATTGTATGCTTTGAACTTCTGTTGGAAAAGGAAGAAAACAATTCAGTTTGAAAGCCTGAAGCTAGGTGAAGGGCATTGGACTTGCCCAGACAGACAGTGTGTGACCAGAACAAAAACTGGGTCCCCATCAGATCTAACACCTGTCCTTAATTAGACATGCTTTAATCCATGGTGGTTACGTAAATTAGGGTACAGTGGGAACAGTGAAGGTGCTCAGCACCTCGGTGAGTCATCTCCTTGGTGGCTCCGCTGTCAGTGCCAGCCTGAGGATGGGAGGAGAGGATGCTCCTGTGTGTAGTCCTTGGAGGCAGCACCATGGCAAGCTGATAGAGCAGTCTAGGAAAGCTTGTCTTGTTGAGGGTTTGGTCACAGATCAAGAGAGGACATCAATTTTAAGATATGTCACCTTCGTGCTTTCTATGAAGGGCAACACAAATAAAAATAAATTGCATGTCCCAGAGCTATGCTCTGCAGTCCCATCACTGACCTCAGGTTCAACACACCTTGCAAATTCCCTGATGGGTCTGCTCCTGCTTCCACTGACGACTGACACCAGTTCAATTTTGTAAAGAGAAGCCAAGGTAGGGTTTTTTTGGGAGGGAGAAAGTATTTTTCCTATAGATTTTTTTTTCAAGTAATTTGAGTTTTGTTATCGTATTACTGAGACCCTTCTTTAAAAACTGACCTGTGAGCTAAGCAGGGATCCTCTTTGCAATGCTTTTTTCTATCCCTCTTATACCCCGCTTTGTGCCACAGAACTGCTCCTCAATGGGTGCCATTAACAAATAAATGCTTCCTGGGCCCCCTCCTCCTTCAAGCCAACCCAAGGGAATGAGATAGCACTTTAACAAGTCATTATTAAAGGATGTCAAATAGAAACCCTGGGTGGAGAGCTGTGGTGAAGGAACAGATTGCCCGATTTTCTTAGAACGATGGAGATGTGCGTGTCATTAATAAAACATCTTGTTATATGGTTTTTAATTATTTTTCTCATCTCAGTTAAGATTGTTACCTCTGCTTACACGAAGAAGCAGATAACTTGATGAGGTTCTTGTAATAAGCGTTGTTGGAGCCATCATCTGCCAGAGTATCTTGGTAATTAATGGTTTGTTTAAATTCCGGAGCATAATTGTCTTTGCATTCTCAACTGACTGTTGCTTAGATCCTAATGGGACATTTGTAGACAAAACAGGAGGGCGGTGGGTGTTTAATTCATCACAAATGCTCATCAGCCAGGTGTGCTTCGGCGGTGTCACATCCCAGTAGTGCCACTTTGAGAGTGGCTGTCATCACACAAGACAACAGCATCTCTTTGCTGGGCATCTGGGCTGGTATTTTCCAGCAATTTACAGTGCCTGACGCTGACACCTGGATTTATGAATGGGATTAAACACCTTATGAGCTATGATCAGTGAAATCTTTCTTTTCTGTTGGCTCCTCTGAGCTCTGAGCATCGTCTTGTGTGATGGCTCAAGGTGTCTGTACAGGAAGGACCAGCAGATCTGATGCTACTCAATCTTTTCTGGACCAACTGGCATCTTACCCTTTCAGCTCTCAGCCCAAACCGCTGCACTCATTGGGCTCTTTCTCCTCTACAGACTGGCATGAGAAGTCCCTTCTCCCTGTCCTTGCTGCAGCCCTGCAGCTTATTTGTGCTGCTGTCTCACCTGATTTTACTGGGAGACCTGAAATACCTGGTCCTGGTGTTCCCCACCCCCAAACTCAGCACTGCTTCTGATGCTCAGTGAAGTAAATAAGTGCAGACATAAAAAAGGGCTTCTGAGCCTTGAAGATATGGAAGAAATTTTGAAAACGTGATCCAGCCTCAGCTCAGAAATTCTCATGAAACATAAAAAAGAGGTATCCTGTTCAAAAAACAAAATAAAAAATGATTGTGACATAGATCTCAGCAGATGCAAATCCTGAGATGAAGGGACCATGGGGTCTGCTCACACTGCTGCGAAGCCAAGGGGTCATGGCATTAGCTCTGTCAGGACTGTCACTTTGCAACCAGTAAAGCATTTAGGAAAATTGCAATTTGACAAATCCTAAAGTGCAAAGCTGATTTCGGTCAATGACATCGCTCTAAGATTGGTAGATGAGTGCACGTTCTCACTGAGGAGGTTAACGCTGTCAGAGCCCATCAGTGGGATGAGGAATAAATAAAAACATCGCTGAACACAACACCCCCTCCATGCCTTGAGAATAAGCAGTGAGAATTCCTCCTTGGAGGAACACTACGGGAGGCAATTACTAGAGCTGGGATCTCAAACAGTAAATAGAGGTTTTTATACCTCAGTGACTTTATGACCCGTAATAGCTTTCACGGTTCCCTGCTCTGATCAGATCTCATGCTTCAGGACAGAAAGCATCCTGGCATCAGGCAGGAATCTGTACTCCACGCACCACAGATGCCCACAGGTGACCGATGACAAGGTGCATCCCCTCTGAAACATCCACTATCAATGCCTGCTGGTACCATTTTTCAGCCAAAGACATTAAGTAGCTGCTAATTATGAGATGACAAGTGAGCGACTCGTATTGTTGATTATTTTGGGGAGGCCCCCTGTTGCTGTGGTGACAGCCTGGAAGGAGAGAGCACGCAATATTAGGTGCCTTTGGGCACTTTAATTTGTGGAAGCGTGCTGTGTTCCCAGCTCCCCTGGCATCAGCTGGAAGGGCTGCTGCCTTCCAGCTGCGGCACCGAGCCAGTGAAGCGGCACAAAAATGGTTATGAGCGACGATGGGGCCAAGGGAGAGCGTTCCCCTGGGCCTGGCTGACCCATGATGACCGTAGGTGACCTTCTCACCTGTCAGGATGGAGGTTTGCAAAATATCCGACTTGTCTGAGTTGCTTTAACCAACTTCTTATGGATGCTCCCTTGGGAAACTGGAGCTCCAAACATGTAGGGATCGTGGGAACCCAGAAAGGTTCTCTGTTCGCAAGGTCTTGTCCTTTGATGGATCATCAAGCAAGAAACCCTTTGCAAGGTTATGTAGGTGGGAGTCATCTTGTAGAGTAAGGGTTAAATTGAGCTGCTTTTGTGTGTTCGTCTTCATGTGAGCCAAGAGCCAAGTGCCTCCATCCTCCATCTACAGGAGGAACTGATTTGTCTGAACACAGCCACCTCCTGGTGCCTGTAACTTCGTCAAGGGACTTGGACCTTTAGATTGGACTAGAGGGTCTGAAGAGTGGTGAAGGACACTTGGTGCAAAGCAAACCTGAGCAGCACGGCTGGAACTGGTTTCTGCCGAAATGCTGAGGAACGGCAGCATCTCTCTCCCTCTCTCTCCCTTTCAAGCACCCACGGCTTCTCTCTTGTGTTAACTGTCATCCTCCTCCTGTTTCTGCAAACGCTGTAATTCGAAAATAGAAAAAGGAGAAGAAACAAAACAACTGCTTAAAAAGCCCTGTAAAAAAAAAAAAAAGGGAACCTAAGATATAATTATGCCTCTTGGATGATATTTTCCCTTGATAATACTGGAAAAATATTAAGCATGTTCATGTGATGTTCGGGTGTGCAAGTGTCTGTAGCATGTCTCCCCCCTGCTCTCTCCCTCCCTCCCTCTCTCTCTTGCTCTGTTTCAGGAGCTGAGAGTGTTTAATGTGGATGTACCTAGAGACAGCTCAGATGGGAACCTGCAGCACTGCCATGCTCCAGTTTAAGAATCAGCCCATAAAACCCACCGAACACACAGCCACAGCATTTCACCCTGGAAAAAAAAATGACAAACATTTTGAACACTCTTTCCACCATCATTCGGGTCTCTGGCTCATTCCTGCATAGCTTTGAAGGAACGGAGGAATGAAAGGGACGGGAGATGTTGGGCCATCCCTGCTCCCATCACAGCCCAGTTTCCCCAGGAAGCCAGGGAAGCGCTGGGAGCTCGTCAGCCAGACAGGAGCAGTTCCCCATGGGCTGGTGAATGGATGCAGGTGATGACACCAAAGCAGGGGCTGAATTTAGGGGACAAGCCATCATGGTTTGAGCCAGGTCTAAGCCAATATAAGTGCCAGAGGCTTTTGCAGCTCAGCAGCACGTGAGCAAACAGGCAATAACTCCCCCCCCCAGCTACTTTCTCTCCTCGTTGCCTGCTCCATCAAGCCCTGCTGCTAATTGCGCTGTCAAAGCTCCGCAGGAAATTCCCGCTGCCGTCGTAAGGAGGCTTCTCCTGACACGCTCCTGGGGTTACAGGATGCTGGCCTGAATTTATTCACTGTTTTCAGACTCAGGTCCAAATAAGGACCTGCGCTTCCCCTTTCCCCTCTCCCCTGAGGTCTGCAGTAGCTGGAATCCAAACCCTGCAGCAGATCACCACGTTTTGCACTAATTTAACTTGAAGCTTCAGGTACTTAAGCATTTCTGCAGTCTTTGAGCACAAAAGTGGCTTTTTTTTTTCCCCCTTTTGCCTCCATCCTCTCTGTTATTCAAACACCGTTCCAAAAAATAAGCGGAATGAGCCATGTTGCTTGTTTCTTTCTGGCACATTTCATGTTTTTAAGAGCAGATTTTTCCACCATTTTTGCAGGAAGGCTCAATGTTGGGCATGATCTTTAGGAAGCTTTTGAAAAACCAAGCTGGATTTAACGCTGGTGAGAAAAACCTGAAAGCAGACCTGCGTCCCAAAGCCTGGGGTTTGCGTGTCAGATGTTTGCACATCGCAGCACCGGGGACCTGATCATGGCTCAGATGATGCCCCGTGGAGCGAGACTTCAGCAAAATGGGCTCAAGTCCTGCACATGAGGTAGATGACCCCAGAAGCACATATAGAGCTTTATTCTGTTAAAAACTGAAGACTTACATCTATCACGGCACTTCTTAGGTAGCATTTTCTGTTAGATAACTCTCAACTTGTCAGAAAAAATAGATGAAAAAAGAGCAGAGCTTTCACCAAATAGGGTGTAGCTCAGTGAAAAGTTAGAGCTGAAAAAAATGGAGATGCCAATAAAAAACAGGAAAATTAATGTTTTCATCTTTTAAAATCTTTTTTTGACCTGTTATTTTGAAAAGATGCTTAAAATCAACTAAAGATTCTTCCTTCCCGCTGCGAAGGTGTTGTCCTAAATTCAACCTCCCATGAAAATTCAAGCTGCCTTGTCCTCGTTGGGGTTTTAAATTGAATTAGTTAACTGAATTAGGAATGCTTTTTGCTTTTCTGTGTTTGGTAGTGACTGATAAGCCTGCAGCCGCAGAGAAGCATGGGTTTCATTCAAGCTGCCGCTCGGACCCGCTCGTGGAATCGGTTAACCGTGTGCGGGAGAGCTTTCCTGAGCCAGACCCATATTTCCTGCAGAAATGATACTTGTGACAAATACCTGGTGTCATTGATATTCCATTAGTTTCCTTCACTGAAAGATCAGGCAGCTTTAAAAAGCCAATAAATTCCCACAGATTGTCTCTGAAAAGGAAAAAAAAAAAGATTCCTTGGCAGGCCACACGCCATTAAGCCCGAGAAGCGAGCAGTGTTTTATGGTTAGCCGAGCTGAGGTCACTACTTTTGGACAGGTGCAATTAAGATTCACTGAAGCTACCAAAAACCACTGCTTCTGCAGGTGCTGGGGCGAAGGCACCTTGTTCAGACTGCAGCAGCTCAGAGGACTGATTTTCTGCACTGGTGCACTTCCAGCCTGTGCTGATCCTGTGTCCTGGGTTCTTTCCCTTTACCCCTTTAATTCTCTTCACTATCCTCAGATGGGGGGGGGGATTGGGTGAGCAGGTGTGTGTGAGTTGGCCCCCAGCCAAGGGCAAACCCGTCACATTCCTGGAAGCAAATCCCAGTGTTTAGAGATACAAACCAGCATGGATCCCACTTAAAAAAAAAAAAAAAAAAAAAAAAAAAAAAAAAAAAAAAAAAAAAAAAAAAAAAAAAGATCTAGGGAAATGTCTTTGAAGCAAGAGCATCTGCTTGCCTTATAGACTAGAGGCCATATGCATTAACCTATTTTTTAAAAGGGGTTTTGAAGTGTTGTTAAAATTCTGCAGCTGACAACATGCCCACCTTGTGGTCACCACTTCTCTGTCACTCGAGAAAATGTCTCAGGCCACGTGGCTTTCTTTTTTTATACGCAGACGATCAGTATTTGTGGTATGAAATTGCAGCAGCTTCCTCATTGCCCAACGTGCTCAGGAAATCTGGATACCGTCAGTTTTTGGGTGCCATTTCCTGATGTTTGGGTGCCCTTCCATCCCTCTAGCTATTGAAGTGATTTCCCCAGAGCTTACTCTAGCTGTAATCCTTCGGCAAGTCCTTTGTTCCCACTGTTCTGCTTATGGCTGAAAAATTATGTTATTCATGCCCAGATATATCTTTCAGCCATTTGCACCCAGATTTTGAGTTTCAAGAAGCTGCAAGTGGCCCCCAGTCTTTTTTTGGTGGGTTTTTTTTTTGTGTGTGTTTTGTTTTTTGTTTTTTGTTTCTTTTTGTTTTTTTCCCTATCATTTGGTACAGGTAAAACATCTTTTTGGCTAAATAGAAGAATAAATGAATATGCAGATTTTTATTTTTTTTCTGAAGGTCTCGAGCACAGATGCCTGCTTTGATGAATGACTCATTCCCTTTGTTATAGTAGCATTGCTGAAGCTCTGGTGTTTTCAGGCTCTGAGTAAGGCAAGGTTGGGAGGAGGAGTTATTGCCTTTTGTTAGACTAGATGATACAGTTGGAAAAATTCAGGCAAGATTTCAGGCACATGATCCTTTTCTTCAGGTTTGGAGCTGCTTTTGCTGCTTTGGACCTGACTACAAGTTAAGAACAGCCATTGCACTGTTTGACGGAGTTTAGTCAAAGAGCAGTTGTCCTCAGCTTTTCCTTCTGAACCTGGAAAGAGCCCTGGAGCTCTCTGCCAGCATCACCCTAAATTCAGCCTCATGCTAAAACTCCGTGTCGTCTCACCCATGAAATGACAGCAGTCCCGTTGAACACACCTGCCCACGTGCCTGTTTAGCTTCCAGTTGCTCTTTTATACCTGATAAATAAAAGCAATTGGAGATGATTAATGGCATTTTGTGTCTTTATTCCTCCTGACGTTTGGGTGAATCTCAACACTGAAGTAATTCTAGTCCCATGTAACAATTGCACAGGAGGAAAAGGAGGAACCGGGGAGGCACTTGGTGTAATTTAAAACTTCTGTCCAAAATAACCGAGGGGGAAAAAAATCCCCCAAATTGACAAACCTCTGAATAAACTTCGCAGGAAGCCTCTGTTTCAGAGCAGACCCTGGGGCCAGAAAACTTTTCCTTCAGCTCCAGCCCCGCACAGGCAGGAGCTGGGGAATGGATGGCACAACAAGGGGGAACCCCTGGCCTGGGGCAGCGTGGGGGGCTGTGCCCGGGCCAAGGGGAAGCTGATGGGTTTGCACATCCCTGCCTGCCTGGAGGAAAGCTTCCAGCCCCCATCACCGTACCCCTGGTAAGTGAGGCTGTGGGCGATGCTGCCTCCAGGCAAGGTGCTGCCTGTGATGGATTTGGGGGGAAATAACCAAGCAGACCCCCAAGTCCTTAAGGGTTTGCATGGGCATTTGTGTTCATCAGGCACAATTTCTGCTCTGGGCCAAGGCAAGTCCTGCATCCTCCTCAGCCTGTTTGTTTCAGCCTGGCTGGGTGCGGGAATTTTTTTTCCTTCTCTCCCACTGCTTCTGAGTCAGAAAATGTTTGAAAATCCCAGGTTTCTTCCGTCTCCTGCCTCTCCCCCTCTGGGTAACGGGAGGCTGAAGGAGAAGCAAACAAAGGCGTCCTTATGCTGGGGAGAGCTGACGGGTCACGGAGCAGCGACTCCTCCTCTCCTCCCGCGGCCCTCCCGGGGATCCAGCCTCCCCATTGTCTGCAGCAGCTCTGGACACGTTAGAGGCTTCCTTGGCGTGGCTTTCACATCCGAGCGAGGGCTGAGGTGGAGAGGGAGGCTGTTGATATTAATTATCGGAATTGCAGCACTGCGCCTGCGGTCTGTCGTATTTGCTGCTGATGGGTGAGGAGGTTATAAAGCCCAGGGAAGAAGCACAGCAGGTATCTTGTTACCCTGCTCACCTGCATCGGTGTGCTCTCTCCTCTCTTAAAATTATCTAGTAAGTTTGTTGGAGTCAGTTTTCAATTTCTTATGTTTGTGTAGCAGTGAGTGCCACGGGGCCCTGCTCCATGCCTGGGGACTGTGCGCAGTTTTTAAACTGAAATTGTGCCATTATACTGCTGTGAATCTGAGAGAGAGAGGATGGCAGCAATTTGTTTCTGGAGTCCATTGGAAAAGCAGGGGGTCAGATCCGGATAGCTCAAGTTGGGATTTACCACCCTGCCTGCAGCGCCCAGCCTTGTGCAATCGCCCGTCGAGGGGTGGGAAGAGGAGGGAGGTGGGCTGGGGGGGAAGAGCTGGGCTGTCTGCTAAACGCTGCCCTGCAAACCACAGCCAAGGGGTTCTCCAGGCAGAGCTGGTCACAGCAGTGTGCATTGCAGGTGCGGTGACATCCAACAGTGAGGAAATAAACACTGTGCCTCCGTGGATGAGATTGGATTTAAGAGAAGGAGAAGGACAGCTGAGGCTCTGCACAAGGATGAGTAGATGTGGGACTCCTTTTATCTGCCTTTCAGGGCAAGCAAGGACCAGCCCCTTGCTATTTTGTGTTTTATGATTTTTAAGTGATGGCTTGGATGCATGCAGAGCCGTGTCAGTGCTCCTGTCGTGGCACAGGGGTGTCATAAGGACACAGGAAAACAGAATCACAGTGTCTCTAGGGAGAGTCACTGTGCACGTTCAGGTTGGCGCTTGGGTGAGCTGAGGAGAAGCATCTCCAAGAGACCTGTTGGGGAGGTTTCTGAAAATGTTTTCAAGCCAGTGACCTTGTCAGTTGAGCTTCCAAACCCTGTGATGGCCAACAAGCCTTCATCCCTGCGTGGTGGCCTCACCTTCTTTATATAAACTCAAGCCGCAGGCAAGGGCAGGCGGCCAAACAAATATATACAAATTCCTTCCTTCCCTCCTTCCACCCTCTGCTCTGCTCAATTCATGGGCCCGACGTGGGGCCTTGGAGAGAAAGGTCAGGACCATTTGGTGTCCTCTTACTTTGGCTACTGAAAGAGTGCCTCTGACTGTGCAGCTTTCTAAAAATAACCCGTGCGTGCAGAGCGGCTTAGCTCCCTGTCAGGTACAGGAATAAAAGGATGGAAAAGGTCTCCAGCGTGGGAGATGTCCAAAACAGGTGCCACGCAGCTCGCTGCTTTTCTACCAAAACCACACATATGTTCCTCCTCCATGTGAGCATCCTTCCTCCTCCATGCGAGCATCCTTCCTCCTCCATGCGAGCATCCCTCGTGCTGAGAGAGGGGGAAGGAGGGACCTTGGGAAGCCTCTCTTTTCCACCTGTGCAGGTCTCACATGGGAATGCAGACCCCCCTGGAGGGGCCTGTGGCTGGGTGAGGGGACACTAGCTGTGACCCATCCCTGAGCGGGCTGCCAGCAGGGGCCAGGGGAGGTTGGCACACTGGCTGCGAGCGGGATGCGTACCCTGCCAGAGGGCTGCAGTGTGGATGGGCAGCAGGCAGAGAGCTGGGCACGAGGAAAGGGGCTTCAGGTGGCCACCATGTGGGGGACACCATGCCCCTGGTGAAGGGACCATGGGCTGCCCAGAGTGATGACAGCTCTCGTGCCATGGAGTTGCTGGGTCAGGCTGACTGCGTGGGGCAGGAGATGAAGATGTGGGGAGAATCCTTTGCGAACAGGTCTATGTGATGGAGGCAGCCCCTAGGAGAAGGCACTGAGGGAGATTTCTGGGTTTCATTTAACTCCTTCAGGACCCCAAGGGATCCAGCAGCATGGAGCAGGTTGCAGAGGCATCCTTAGCATTGATTGTTTGGGCTTTGGTGGAGATCTTCCTGAATCAGAACTGGCCGGTACAAACCAGCCCACTTAAGTGCTCACTCTTGTCTCTTTTTTTGATTTGACTTACCAAGCAAATATGTCCCGTGACAACACTTCTGTGATTTCAAATACTGAATCCAGCCTGATGTTATATGAAAGGCATTTCTCACTTGACTTTTCCCAAGCAATCCTGCATCGACCAATTAATTCCTCATCTACACATGCCCACGAAGTGTGACAAAGTCAGCAAGAGACAGCAGGAAAATGTGTCAGGAAAACCTGGATGTCAACAGCAGGGGAATGTTTCTGTCACACTTACGGAGAGCTTGGAAGATTTAATCCCGAATTCTGCATTCCCTGGTCCCCTGGGTACAAGCAGGGGGATTTCAACTTGAAAAAGCGTGCAGAATAGATCTGTGAGGAAGGTCAGAGGAGCAGAGAGTCATCCCTAGAAGGAGTTTAAATCCTCCTGGTGTTTTAGATGAATTTCAGTCATTATATGAGCAGTATGATATTTTATGGCTGCCTAAAAGAGCTGATTGTGGTATTTGAGAAACCACTGGCCATATATTCTGCTCTGTAATCAGAAATTAATCTGTCCAATTGCCTATGGCTCTGTGATTGCATCTCTCCAAAAAATACAGCAGGACCTTATAGTATTTCTTGACTGAGTTCTGGGAAGGGGGCAAATATCGGGAGCAGTCATCCATCTCTGACAAGGAGAGCAAGTGACGGTGATGATAAATAGAGTGGAGGTCAATCTGATTTCCTTTAGTGGGACATTTGTGACAAGGAGCGTGTATATGTGTGTGAACCACCCGACATTGTCCATTGTATTAACCATCCTCTGTCAACATGTCAGAGTGTAAAACCTGCCCAGGGTCCTTCCACACCCACCAGGGATTTTACATCCCTGATGCAAGTCGAGCAGAGCGCAGGAGTGTTGGAAACACAAGGCAGACCTTATGTGTGTGTCTCCTGCATGGTGATGGGTCTCTGGACGTGTGTACACCAAAGCCTGGGGAAAACTTCTTTATGGGAGAGGAAACTGAGAGCTCTCTGCTCAGGTAGCCCAGCAAAAAGCCCTGGGCAACTGCTGTGCTGCAGATCAAAGCTATCGAAAAGCACAGCATCAGAGGCAGCTCTGGGGCTTCCACTGGAGAACAATTCATCCAGCCTGGCTGAGATGTGAAATAATAAATAATAAAAGTATTTCTGGTACCCCAAGAAGGCTGTTGTTTCCCCAGAAAAAAAAGATTCTCCTAGAAAACTTCTTCTCCCTCTGTTCTCCACACAGATCATGAGGAAAGGCACCATGCTGGGGCTCGTGATTTCTGTGCTGGTCACAGCTCTGCGCTTGTTCCACTTGTGGTCTGCCTTTCACTGTCTGCTTTCTGTAAAACGGGGATAATGATACTTACAAAACATTGCACAGTTCTTCAGTAAGCATTTAACAGGCACCGAACGCTCTCATTAAATGCGAGTGTTGGATTTACTTGGATGGCGTCCTAACCAGCATCCATCTCCCAAACCAACCTGATGTGAGCAAACATCGTTCTTCAGGCTATGAAACAATAGTTGTGGTGGGCAGGAAATAACCCATGTAACACTTCAAATTAACTGATCAGCCAGCACTTCGAAAATACCTTTGGTCACAGGCAAAGAAGGATCCCAAAGGCTGATCTGGTCCCTCTTTGCTGGTTAGCCTCTACGTGCTGCTAGAAACACATTTACGTCGTGCTCTGCAGAGAGGGGAAAGCTGGCCAAGAGAAGAAATACAAAATCTGCATCTGGAGGTTCATTTTGCAGGGAGCTGCAGGGACTTTCACACACGTATAGAAACTTATTAATAATAAACAGAGTCATCTGGAACGTTCATACGCCCCGTGTTGGAGTTAGCGCTTCCAAGTCAGGGAAATTTAGCAGATGAGCAAAGGAGGGACTGCAAGGGTATACGGGAACGTTGGCGTAGGGCTGTACCCAGAGCCGTGAATCCCAGGAGGAGGGGATGGGGAACGCCTGTCCCTGGTTCAGGAGAGCCAGCCCAGAAATCAGAGCCAACAAAGGCTGTTATCACTGGCAACCGCGATGAAATTAAAGAGATGTTTCGCATGGTACTATCCATCATCAGGTGTGTCAACACTTAACTGCTGGGAGTTAAAGCCTTTCTCGGCTGTGTTTCCAGTCACTGGCTTTCAATTTCGGGCACGAGGAAAGGAATTATGTTAGAGGTATTGCAGGTGAGATTTCCTTCCTCCTGCCACACATTTCTGTGGCAATGCATCAGTAACTAGACTATGTGTAGCAACTTCCTTGCCCAAACAGAATAATTAATTAAGTTCTTTTTCTAATTACTTGTCCAAAAATTGGGGGACAATTGATGATGGGACAGAGACTAAGCCAGTCCTCTTCTTTGGTATGTGACAGCCACATGTCACACATCACATCACATCACCACCCTTCTTTCAGAGATGGGGTATCCAAGGGGCAAAGCATTGTGCCAAGATCATGGAATCACAGACTGGTTTGGGTTGGAAAGGACCCTAAAGATCATCAAGTTCCATCCCCCTGCCATGGGCAGGGACCCCTCCCACTAGCCCAGGTTGCCCAAAGCCTCATCCAGCCTGGCCTTGAACCCCTCCAGGGATGGGGCATCCACAGCTTCTCTGGGCACCCTGGGCCACTGCCTCACCAACTTCACAGGAAAGAATTTCTTCCTAATGTCTAGTCTAAACCTGCCCTCTTCCAGTTTATCTCAGTAGGAGTCTCGGGGGTGGTGCTCAGCTTCTCCAGGTGTGGTCCCTGGGCTGTCCAGCCTTTCCTTTAGCATCCCAGGACAGATTCATGGACTCATTTCAACTCAGTTCAAGTGGTGTTGGATAAACCCTGCTGTTCCCTTTGCCATAGGTTCAGACCTGGAGTGAAGAAATGAACAGAACCATGGAGTCTGTGAGAGTAACAGAGTATGAAGCATGGGAGGACTGAAGAAAAGAGCCCCTTCTCTTTCACAGACACAGAAATGTGCGTTAGATAGAGATACAGACTACTTCTTTTGGCGTTTGCCAGACAAACAGCAGTTTTTTAAGGCTGTTTCTGATGGCGTCATATGGATTTTCCTTTTATAACAATCTCTCTGGTGGAAATCCCCGTTGGTCTCTGCTGTTCCAGCAAGGGAGACTGTCTAATTCAGCTCGTTTTCCCCCAGGAAGATCCAGCTGATTATTATACAATAGCAATGTGTACCAGCACGTTAATGGCACTTGGCACCTTCCTGGGCTGCACAGGAGGCAGGGGATATTGCTGTCATTATGGAATTAGTCATGCTGGAAACACCGCAGGGTTTGTTTAATCCCAAGGAGAAAAGAAAAAATTGTTGGGGTGCAGTAGAGAGAGGTAACAACCGCAGCTTTCTGAGCCAGATGCCAAGGGGACCATGGCAGGACCCCAGCACCTTCGATGGCTGAGGGGGTGTCCCAGGGCATCCCCACGCTCCAGCTGCCTGGGGGTATTAGTGGATATTAACCAGCTGCGGGTTGGAGTTTGGGGATTTTTCACCATGCAGGACCCCAGTAGCTGTTTGGCTGGATTTTAGCTGGTGTAAATGATCAGGTTCCTGCAGACCCCCATGGGAGGAGAGGTCTGGAGGGAAAGACCCTGCCTCCCCTGTGGGTGCTCATCAAGGGGATGTGTTTCTGGAGAACCTGTGATCACGAATTGGGAGCGCTTTCCTCCTGCTGCCAAGGAGAGGACGAGTCCAGATGGATGCTCCCTGCTCTGCTGCTCTTCAGCTTTCATTGCAACATTGCACCCAGGTCTGCCTCTCTGCAGGTCCCCTATGCCTCCCCCAGGCCTCTAGTGCCTTTATGGGGTCGGGTACCACTGCCACATGCATCCTTCACTGTCCTCTCCTCTGGAACCAAACACCCAGCCTGCGGAACCACCAGCCAAGCGACCTGGGTCTGAGCCCTAGTTTCTGACCATCTCCTGGCTGAAAGAAGAGGTGTGTTGGCTGCACGTGCCCCACGAGTTGTGTCCAACTGCCTTTGACCATCCTGGAGACATCTCTGCAGGTGAGTTTGCAGCAGCTGAGACCCACGCTCACTCCACTGGTTCTTCAGCCGATCAGAGGAGCTTTGGACACCTCTGTTTCATGGCTGTGATGGTATGCAAGCCCTCCCTGTGCCTTCTCCTCTTAAGCCAAGATGTAATAGTTTTGCAGAAGTCAGCAGCTGCTTGTCCCTCACCTGTGCCTGCATCAGTGCTGCTTTGATTTCATGTGCTGTCCAGGGGCTTCAGATGCCTGCCAGCTGAGCTGGCCCCCGCAGGACCTGGAGAAGATTGATCTGAGCTAAAGTAATGCACAGACAGATCCCCAAAGGTGCTACAAGTTGCTCAGCCCTTGGGAAGCACTGGAGCATGGTAATGGCATGAGGAACATTTCCAGAAGCCATGGCCCAAGGAGAAGGGATGTCTGTTCCTTCTGCAACCAGCTGCCCACACCATAATCCATCTCATGAGTTTTCCTGCTGTATAGGGTCCTGACAAGGGATATTTTCTACCCTGCCCACCTGGTTGCTTGTGGTACCACAAAAAAAATGACTGCAGCAAATCTGGCTGTGTGGTGGAGCGTGCCCCCCACTCCCATCTCCATGGAACGTGGAGGAGAGCTCCCATCAGCAGTCTTCACCTCTCCTGACGAGGGGAAAGCAAGACACGGTGGGGATGCATGCTCCCCCACTGGGTACTGCTAATTAACATGAGAAACCCTAACCAGAGGCTAGGAGGCATCGAACTGGAGTGTAATTAGCTACATGGGATTTGCTAAGTGTCTCGGTCCAGACAACAAGCAGGACACCTCAGGGCCAGCCTGTGTCGAAGATCTGCCACGTGAAAGCAGAAACCCCCCGAGGGATGCTTGGTGCTGCTGTCCAAGCCCATGGATTGTTTTGTGCCCAGCACGAGGGTACATCAGGATGTACCCAACAGCCCGATTCCTGCTCCCTGCCCCAGGGTGCCAACAGCGCAGGCATCTCTCTCCTCCTCACTGCAGCTTATTTAATATTTATGCACCCAAATTCTAGGGAATATCCTAATACTTCATGTGCTCAAAGGTCCAGAGCTCTGCCGGCTTTAAGCTGAGAGAGGGTAGGTTTAGATCAGACATAAGGAGGAATTTTTTTTACTGTGCAGGTGATGAGGCATGGGAACAGGTTGCCCAGAGAAGCTGTGGATGCCCCATCCCTGGAGGGGTTCAAGGCCAGGCTGGATGAGGCTCTGAGCAACCTGGGCTAGTGGGAGGTGTCCCTGCCCATGGCAGGGGGTGGGACTGGATGATCTTTAAGGTCCTTTCTAACTCAAACAGTTGCATGATTTTGCAATTCTGTGATTCTATATTTTGGTG
This sequence comes from Syrrhaptes paradoxus, assembly GCA_013400615.1. NCBI lineage: Eukaryota > Metazoa > Chordata > Aves > Pterocliformes > Pteroclidae > Syrrhaptes > Syrrhaptes paradoxus. Next base: position 106,461 of record VZTO01009310.1, on the reverse strand, counting down.
CCTGGGTCTCCTTTCTCCTTGCACCAGGCTCTGCAGAGGTGCTGTCACTGGGTCGGTCGGGTCTCCTGCATGAGAACGGGAACATGATCCCCAGCTGGTGTCTAGGTGACTCCTTGTCACCTCCATTTGCTTCTCCCAGACACAGAGGGTGGGATCCCCTAGGTGGGCACCAGCACTGGATTTCATCGTGTCACAGAATCATAGTAGCAAATATCTTACACTGCTTCTGGTCTCCATGGGCATCTCCCTGTGAGGGGCTGAAATTAAATGTGCCTGGTTTTATCTAGCCTTTACTGGGATAACAAACCCACCCATTTTTTCTAAAGGCTTTGTAAGCCTGGAACAAAGAGATTTATCCTCAAGATGCTAAACCAGAGGCTGTAGGACAACCCATCTCTCTTGGATAAGCCAAGAAAGGACAAAAATAGCCTCGATCTCACCAGAAGCCTGAACCTGCAGAAGCCAACAGGGTTTGTGATCCATGCCGTGGCTGGCCACCTGCAATATTTGCACAGAACCGTGCACAGCCATCAGTGGAGCTGTCGGGTTCCTGGCCCCAGCCATCCCGAGTGCCTGCAGGAAGGATGGATGCTCTCTGAAACACACTGAGACTTGGAAAGGAGCATCACGTCATGCCTGGCAGGAGGAAACCGCTCCAAACAGAACACGGCTTCTACTCAAGGCTGCCTTTGCTATTTTCACACGTGTGGAGGGTGTAAAATGTTTTTTTTTTTATTTATTTTGCTTTTTTACAAAAAACACACACAATGAAAACACAAAGCAAGAAGCAGCAGAGAGACACTGCAACAAAGAGGTGATGGGGAAAGGGAAAACAAACCGGTGACTGAAAAGCTGTCACCTGCTGTTAATGTTGGAGGAGCTGTTTGGTCCGGTTCCTGCCGTGCATGGTCTCCTGCTTCCAGCCTGGCAGCCCTTGCCCGTGCTCTGTGAAAAAGGAGTCGAGATGAGTCATAGCAGTGATGAGGTAAAGGCTCTGGTGACCTGTCAAGCAACGCCGGTGGCTTCACGGTCAGGATCTTGGTCTGGGATCAGCAGCCAGCAGCTCGGGGGGGAGCAGGGATGAGTGTGACAGCCCGTGTGGCAGCTTTGACATGGAAATAATCCTCCTTCCCAGGACTTCTCACCTGGAAGGAGCCTGTTTTGCTCTGATTTTAGAGCACCTCACAGATTTAACCTCACTGTACATTTATGAGGAAAGAAGGTAAAAATCAGACAGCATCTCTGGTCTTTTGATCAAGGTGAAGTTATCCTTCCAGAAGAGGTTGTTGTACCTCAAACAAGCCATGAACACCAGATGGACATTCCTGCGTGGTGGCAGCTTGTAAGTCAGACTGAGTGAGTGCGAATCCACCTCCAGCCCCGACAAGGTCCGGGGGTCTATCGGCTCTGCTCCTCGGCACTGGGAAGTGTGGAGCAGGGACTGGTCAGCAGCCACTGCTTAATTTCACTGACATGATGCTGTAAGCACATGGTGCTGGCCTAAAACAAGGGCTTAAATTTAAATTATAATATGCAAGAGAGTCCTGAAAAGGCCTTTTAATATTGGCTTTTAAGGGTTTTTGTCTCTGAAAAACACATCGGCTATGTCTGGACCGTTAACCTAAACAAGACCAGGGCCAGAGCAGGGCTCCTGTGATCACCCACACATTGATCCATGGCATGTGTGTTGTCCCAGACCAATTAATTCTGCTTCAGACAGTCCCCAGCATCGCTCCCAGCACACAGGCAGGACCCCGCAGCCCTGTTTGGGATAGCAAGAAGGTGTGGGTGTGAGCTCTGCAGTGCAGAAAGCCAGGCGTGACCCCTTTTATTTTCAAGTACAGATATAGGATGCAGCCTCACCTCTACGTGAGAAAATAACATCCTCCCTAAAATGAGCCAAGGGCACCGTTCCCCTGCAGACCTGCCTGGGCTTTGAGGGTAAATGGATGTTTTGCGAACTACAAGCCAAGAAAACAGCCCGTGAGCCAAGCCCAGCGGAGTTCCTCAATGCCTCATTAGCCTCGTGAATGCCTTGTCTGATCTGCCCAGAAACATGCAGAAAATTTCTCCTCTGGACTAAGATTTCCATGAAACTCCTGGTGGGGACCTGGCCACTGAGGCTGGCGTTGCGTTGGGATCTGTCTCCACCACATCTGTCCTAAGTCACTGGTGCTGAGCTCCACCCGTGCACCTTGTGAATGAGGGTTTTTTGTTGGCAGCCGTAAAAAAAACAGATGAGAACTGGAATAAGCTGATTAGGTCCAGGTTGGGTTGATGCAATGAGGTGGGAGTGGTGGGCAGAGAGTGGACCTCTGCCAGGGCCCTACAGGCAAGGGGTGCTTCCCACCACCCCCTCCCATGGCTGAGAACCTCCAGCTCACATGCTTCTGATGGTCACCACCTGGCCCCCAAAATCTTCTGTAAGAATGTTTTAAGAGTTTGGGGGCTGGGAATTCCCCTTGTTTGCTTGCACCTTCCATCTGTGCTTGGAGAGAGAGGATTTATGAAGTCAATTCAACTCCCTGTCTTGCCTCAGCTGATATATTTTTCCCCTTCTTCACTTCAGTGCCATCAAGGAAGAGTTCAGACAAGTGCTTGGACCTGATGCTAGACCCTGGGGCTCGGAGAGAGGCACACCAGGAACAGGAAAGCGATGCTTGGAGCATTCAACGCCACGTCGATGGCCACCTCTCCTCCAGCTCTTCCCATCAGGAGTCATCAGCATGCTTAAGGCCACCTCCACCTTACAGAGAGGGCAGTGGAGGTCCAGGCAGGCTGGTGGGAGAGGCAGGGATGGGAAGCAGGTCCTCTGCGGGATGCAGGCGCCGGCCCCGGGGATGCGCAGCCCCGGAGCGTTTGCACGCTCGCCGGCTCCGAACAGCTGCTCCCCTCATCTGTGTGCATTCAGAGCGGCTCCATTCAGCATCCCTGCTTCCTGGAGCTTGAAAGAGCTGCTGATTGTTTTTAATGAGCCTTCGCCTTGTTGGAGGTTTGTTTTGCGCTGATTGTGAGGGCAGCACCGTAGCACCCTCCCGCCAGGCGGGTTCGCTCACCCTGTGCTCCCTGGCATTGCTCAGCACCTCTGGGGAGATGGTGGGAGGAACTCAACAGGTTTGGGGAGCAAATATGCAGGTTATGGATTGATCCCTGCAATGCCCCGCTTGAGGATGGAGGACCCCTATGGGAACACAGGAAACTAATACAGAGGAAGGCAGCATAGCCTCCAGCCTTGCTCTTGGAGAGGGTTTGACCTCAACAAGGTTTGCATAGTATCCAAGACACAGCACGGTGACCATCTGGCTTGGACCTCCTCCCACCTAGCAGCAAAGCTGGGATATTTGGGAGGTTCCTCACTTGCTCTGTAGCCTTCCCACATGCTTGACCCAAGAGCTCAGGGCATGATTCAGCTCATTCCAGAGCATGGCAGACGATTCACATCCTAAAAGTGCCTCCATCGTCTCCAAAGGCAGCCCAGGATGGAGAGTGAGCCTGGCTTTGGATGCTGGCTTTATACTCTAGAAAACGGAGTAGCATCCTGGCCTTGCAGGAATTAAAACCAGTGTGATAAAGGGTGATCTCGCAGCAATAGGAGTGCAAGGTGCAGCACTTGGGGCTGTCGCTGGAAAACCACCAGTTCTGTTGAACATGGGGCTGCTCCATGCAGTAACTGCCTCATTCGTCAGTCCACATAATCTGACAGGACATACCCTGTTGAAACCTTCTACCCAGCTATATTTTTTTCACGTTACTCCTGCAATCTTTTTTTTTTTTCCCTGAGAAATTATTTAAACAGATGGCGGAGCTTGATATTAATACACTTATTTCAACATTTGCATAGAGCATCTGTTAGGGAAAAAAAAAAGGTTTTGCAGGTTTAAAAAAAATAATTTTTTTCATCTTTGACTTGAATTCCAAGAATCTAAGAAGACGACTATTTCTTCCAAGAATGTATAAAAGCTTCATTTATATACCAGTAGGATGCCACTCCACTGAAATGTCACTCACTGGCAGATGATTTGGAAGAGGAGAGGGAAATGAATGTGTATATTACAGAACCGATCAAGTCTAGACCAAAAAAAGGGGAAACTTTTAAAGCCAGGCTCCCAGCCTAGTCGTTTTGCCGTTATTTGGGCCAGTCAAATAGAGCCAAATTGTCCCATTTTCCTCCTTAAATAGTTCCTCATTTATTGAACATTGCTGCCTGCATTGCTGAGCTGGCATGGGGTGGTCATCTCCTGGCCATGTTCTGAGTCCACAGCAGGCTGAGCCCCCTTCCCCGGTGCTCCTGCTCCCTTCTGCCTTCCTTGGAAACGAAAGCAGGGGCCACAGCCCAGGTGGGACCACCAGTGCATCCCTCCCATCCTTGCCTCGGCTGTTCGGAGGGACAGGATCTCAAAGTACATGTAGTGTGTCCTCAAAGGGTGGTCTAGATGAAGCTGTTGAGAAACAGCATCTTTTTTTCTGCCTCCGCGACAGGATTTCCTGCTGGTTTCAAGAAGGTGGCTGTTGGTGTCTTCAGCTTTTGTTCTGTCTTCCCCATGACTCCCCCTCCAGTAGCACAGAGGATGCAGTCAAGGTGACTGAGCCCCATCTTCGACTCACAGGATGGAGACGGATCTCAGCAGACATCAGCTGGAACGGAGTCACCCACCCTACAGCAGCGTTGGTTCACAGCAGCAGCTTTGATCTGGAGTTGTTCTGGGTTCGAGGTCTCATGTTGCACGGAGGCACCATGGTCCAGGGTATTACAGGTGAGAGGCAGTGTCATAAATCACAGCACATACATGCTTTAATTATTTTGTCAAAATGATTTATAAGCTCTAACGTACTAGAAAGTACCAGGCTGTACCTATGGACCAGTCTTTTCTGGTCCTTACCTGTGTTAGCTCTGAGGACCTGCTCCGCACCTTCTCCTCCCACATAGGTGCTCAGGGGATGGTACTTTTTAGAGTCAAAGCATCCCCTTCGCTTGGCAGCGACTATGGAAATGGACCCAAGACTACACAGATATTTTCTAGCTCGAGCCAATATGACACGTACAGCCCCTGCCACCCCCCCATAGCCATCCACCAGCCACTCACCCCACATCCCCACCCCAAGGTAACTCAGTTTATCCCGTAATAAACTTTTCTGGCAGGATGTCAGCTCAGCCAGAGTAATAAAAATTTACAGCCATAGCAGAGAGAATGCCAAAAATACCCGACATAAATAACCGCATCCCAGCACACAGGTAACGCGGGTGTGATTTAGGTCCCTTGCAGGGAGGGAGGAGGGAGAAGAAGGGGTGCTGCTTTTTTTGAACATTTTTTCAGTGTTTTCACTTTTTAATGACCTACTTAACCCATTGCTGAAGGATGTAATTTATGATTCCGAAATATAACCGAGGGGTTTGCAGCCTCCATGCTCTGGCTCCAGCTGCTTTATCACTCGGTTCATTCCTCACAGTTTTGCATGACAGCGCAAGGGCTGAGTGCGATGAATGGTATGCAGATAAAAACAGAGCAGAAAGGCTTTCCCTCAAACGCGGAGCACCAGTGGAAGAGCGAACGGGAGGGGGTGTGGAAGGGAATGTGCTTGGGGGAGGCTTGGGAGAAGCTGTGAAATGCCTCTGGAGCAGGAGGTGGGAGATACACGGCAAGAGTGATGTCAGAAGCCGTGTGATGGAAACGGAGGGCTGGATGCAACCCTGCAGGTCCTGAGGGGTAGGAAAATCCCATCCTCTCGCACTGGGATGATGGGGTTCGTAGATCATAGAATCATAGAATAGTTTGAGTTGGAAGGGACCACGGAGATCATATAGTCCACCCCTCCTGGAGTAAGCTGGGACATCTTCCACTAGAAGGTGGAGGTGATGATCCTTATGCAGGGGTCTCCCATCTTCCACCCTTTATGTGCCGGTGCTGGCTGCTGAGACTGAACCCTGGCACATGTGCATGTGCATTTGGGTCCTGCTGCCCTCCTGTGCAGGGAGGGCTTTGCTCTGGGCTTGCACTGGTCTTACATGCTCCACCTTCAGACCCCAGAAAGGGAAGAGACCCTGCAGGAAAGGTGAACATGGTGCATGAAAAGGCAAGGAGGCACCCCCACAGCTTCCTTCGTCGCAGCAATTTGTGAAGTGTCGAGGGAAGATGTGCCCTTTTGCCTTGCCCTTTGGCAGGGCACGGAGCCGGGAGGAGGAACTCCTGCCTTCCCTGCGGGATCCAGCACTATAGTTAGATGAGGAGTAACACGAGGTAGGGTTGACAAGACAGAGAACTTGTTTTCTCCTGTCTGGTGTTTCCAGTCGGGAACCGGGCAGTGAAGCCTTGGAACTGGTTATCTCCCTGCAGATGGACCTGGAGGAGGCTCCAGCTCATGTCCGGAGGCTGGAGTTGTGGTCCTGCACGGCAGCTTTCCACCCTGCTGGGATCCAGGTTTTGTCAGCAATAGTGGGGCCAGAGCTGGGTCACAGCTCCCCACTCTGAGCTAAAGGATGAAGTTAGAGTGGCTGTATTTCTGACCCCACAGACACAATTTAACACTGCTAGAAAACGCTGAATTGTGGATTCCCTTTATGCGCGTGGTAAATCTTTGGGGAAGGTCTGAGACAGGCTGTGGAGAGGCACCCACACCCATTCCTGTTCCTGATCTCCGTATACCTGCTCAGAAAATCAAACCGTGCAGCTTTGCCTCCTCCCTCCTGCTTTTCATGAGAGTCTGGCTCCAGAAATGTACTCCCTTGCTCTGGCCATTTCCATAATTAAAGCAATAAGGAGTGGATGTGATTTAAATCAAGCCTGAGCTCTTGAAAAGCCTCCCGTGGTGTTAAAAGCAAGTCAATAAAGTGTGTTAATAGAAGCGTTAACATTTCAGCAGTGTACAGGCAGCGTTAATTATGACATTCCCCGTCAGACAGGTCGTTCCGGTGTCCCTCAAGGAACAGGCAGTGGTGACAGGTTTTGGGTAGGAGTGTTGGGCGGGCTCGGCAGCAGCACAGGTCATGAGGGGAAGTGTCAGGCTGGGCAGGCAGAAAGGATGGGAGAAACAGCCTGATTTGCTCGTTAGAGCCCTTAAATGCAGGCTGGTATCCCTGCCTGGGTCCCAGAGCCACCAGTTATCTGCTGTTCTTCCACCTTCCCCTGGGATTGAAACACATCTTTTGCACACAGACAAGGGCTGGCTTGAAATCACCCCAGGACAAGAGAGTGGACTAGAGCATCCGTCTGGACATCAGTACCATACCCTGGGGAGCAATCTCTACAGGCTGTTTGCATCTTCTGCCATCTGTCCCACGGGCTGTCTGTCCATCTGTAGGCCCCCAATGGTCTTCTCTGACACCACCATACAGCTGGTCCCTTGTTCATGAGGTTGATTCCAAGTTATTAATTCCATTTATCTCCTTCTTGGCAGTTGGAGGTCCTCTCTGACAGGCTTGAGCCATTAAAGGTCTCGGAAGAGCTATTCAAGCAGCAGGTTGAACACAGGACCCCCTACCATCAGCCCCTGTGTGTGTTGGGATACTTGGGAACAATTTGGACCCATCCTAGCTCCAGAAGCGGTGCAGCTACAGATGTGGTAAGATGTGCTGGGCCCAGCTCTGCCCTGGGCTATTGAAAATACCTTTGCCCACTTCTAGATTTACTTCACCCAAAGCCTGGAGAGCTGAGTCCACAAGCAGTTTGATATTGATATTGTTCTAAGTGGAAAACTGAGGAAAATGGAAACAGGAGAATTTTACATTTTCAAGTGCCAAAATTTTCAAACCAAATAAATTTGTCCTGAATTTACTGTCTGGAAAAGCATTGCAAAACACTCTGCTCCTCCAGACTGTTGTGATGTGTCTGCTCACATGTGCGCAGGGACAGGCTCCAAGGAGAAACAATGACACCAGCACCTTCTCAGAAAACCCTCAATTATCAAAATGCTTGGCACATGCTTAATATTAATCCATCCCTCACAGCCCTCAAACATGGTGGGGAATCCACCCTGGAGCCAGCCAGTAGCTGATACTCCAGATACTCCAGCTGGGACTCAAATACGTCCTCAAATGCTCTGCAAAGCAGGGGCCAAAGTCCCACTGAGTCAGCTGAGTCTCTGTCTCTCCATTTTTAATTAAATTCCATTTTTACAGTAGGAAAAAAGTGCTCATGAGCATTTGATTAGAGCTTGTTCAGGTTTTTTGATCGGCATGGGACAGAGGACATGCTCAGTCTGTCATTAAACATCCTCCGATGGCTTCTAGAAGTCAAATACTTGTCTCAAAAAAAATTTATTATAGAAGACCTCTCTCTTCCATACTTGCTGCTTCATAATTTTGACTTCTCCAAATGAGCCCTCAGTGTGTATGGAGGACAGAGCAGCCTTTCTGCTTGCCCTGCCCCTATTTTTCACAGCACAGACCCTGTTTCTGCAGAGCTTCGCTGGAGGTGGCATCGTTACCCCCATTACACATGGGGAAAACCAGGTGAAGAATCAGAGCGAATAGTGAATAGTGCCCTCTAGTACAAACTGAATGCAGGTATTTATCTCTAAGAAGAAAACTATTCTCTTAGTGCATCAACCAAAATGTCAGTGTCCAACTTGATTATCGTCAAATGAGTGTGTGGCTCAGAAATTCAGACTCGGGAGCCTAGCAGAGCCTGTGAGATATGGAGAACAGCTGGTGGCAAAGTCCTGAAAAATAATGATGATCCTGGATACGTTCCAGCATGACTACATCCTCTCCTTTTCCCAGACAGGGTGGATAACACAAAGGGGTGACACAACCTGCTCCCGAGGCAGGTCAGCATCCACACACCACCAGGGGTTTTGCCTGGTCTGTGTGACCTGCAGATCCATGCAGGATCGATTTACTGGTGCTGAGGCAGCTCAGGGACATCTCCAAGGGAACCTGCAGCTCAAGAGGACCTCCCTAGGGAGGATGTGCTGGTTGTGTTGTTCAGCACTGTGGATCCTGCCAGCAGACAGGGAGAGAGAACACCTCTGTGCTAAGCTCTTTCTCAGCCCCTGTGATGAAGCAGATCGTGGGTGCGGGAAAGAACCAAGGAGGGAGTGAAGGAGCTGTGGAAAAAGGTTAGCTCTGTATCTGTCCAGGATGACTGCACAGTGCCACTCGTGATTGCAGGAGACGACATCTCTTTCATAGAATCAGAAACATAGAATCACAGAATGGTTTGGGTTGGAAGGGACCTTAAAGATCATCCAGTCCCACCCCCCTGCCATGGGCAGGGACACCTCCCACTAGCCCAGGTTGCTCAAAGCCTCATCCAGCCTGGCCTTGAACCCCTCCAGGGATGGGGCACCCACAGCTTCTCTGGGCAACCTGGGCCAGTGTCTCATCACCCTCACAGTAAAGCTTTTCTTCAGGCTTATGCATCTTGAGGGTTGATGGCTGGTGCCAAATTCCCTTTGCTTTTCTCCTCATCTCTCTTTAAGAGAGTTGCAAGCTCCTGAGTGGCTTCTCCCCTCCATCTTTCCTACCAGCACTTTCAGCTGATGTGGTTGGGTCCCTCACTGTTGCCTAAAGCAACTCCTTGTTCGCAAATGTGGTCTTTCAACCTTTCCTAACTTCCCGAGATAGTCCTGAATATGGAAGAAGGGGTCCAGAGAAGTGGGCTGTGCCTGGATGCCCCCAGGACTAGGGCTGTAGGTCTCTGTCCCCCAGTGTCGATGGGTCCCAGCTCACCCCGTGTCATTCCCTGAGCTCTGCAGGAGGAGGAGCGGAGCGCTGGAAGGAGAGGGTACAGTGTGAGTATGTCATTGCAATGGACACGCTCATCCTTCCTTCTCAGATCATTGCACAAGTACCTTCCCTGCTCCCTCTCGCTGTCAGGAGGAAGATCTGCCCAAATAAATAATTTTTGCCCATTATAACCTTCTTGCCCAGGGCTTGGCAGCACAGCCCAGTGCCTGCTGCAGAGCAAGAGCTGCCTGGTCCTCCCTCGTTAGACCCTGGTGCCTGCCTGGCTCCATCCCTCACCTTTCATTCGATGCCTTAAAATACCCGTTTTTAGTGCGGAGAAGATGTTGCAGGAGGTACAGAGCCTGGTACTCCGAGTCCTGGTCTTTGTCTCTTTGGCAGTAGTTTAACATGAATGATTAAAGCCCTGTGATAAGCCATCCCCTGCCACTTGCTGGGAAGGCAAACTTACAGTTTCCACCCTGGCTGCTTTGTCTGTGTTCAGACTCTTCAAGCATTTCCTTACTTGGCGGTTATCACTTACAGTATATCTACACGGACTTTATTTTTCTTACTAAGACAGCTTGAAAAACCATCAGTTTCTTGACTGCTGTCCCCTTGGCCTGTCACTAAATATTCTTCGTCTTAGGCTATGCTCTTGAAAAACATATAGATTAAAGTTCTGCCTCTCACGGCTGCCGTTTAGCTAAGATATATCTGTTGTTATTCATCTCTGTGCTCTCTCCTAAGAAGCCAGTCCTTCTACTCACCGCTGTGGCTGGATTCCCCCGTTACCTATAACGTCTGCCTTTTCCCTGGATGGAGACATTATTTATTGCCTCTTGCTCACTTGGCTATGGAGAGAATAAAACTGTCCCTGCAGTTACCGCGCTGCTCTGAAAGGCGCAGTGGCCTCATTTCCCCGAACTCCAGCGTGAGCGATGGCTGCCAGCGAAAACTAACGTCAGCGGCCGCTGGCGGAGATGAGCTGCGAACACGAACCGCGCCAGGCCTGCAGAGCTCAGCAGCTTTTCTCCGGAGATGAAGCGGTGATGGAGCGTGGTGGAGGCCATGAATCACCCCTCACCCTGAGGGTGAGGCAAGGTGGTGTGGTTTTACCCTGGCTGGCAGCAAAACTCAACACCGCTCGCTCACCCTCCCCACACCCCCCCACCTCCCCGGGATGGGGGAGAGAATTAAAGGGTTGAAGGAAAAAGAGACTCGTGGGTTGAGTTAAGAACAATTTAATAACTAAACTACAATAATATTGGAAATAATTATTATAATAATATATAAATATATATATATATAAAGAGAGATTTTGCCTACAGTTTACAGCTCCAGCAACCATGGGTTTATTTAAATAAAAAAATAAAATAATAGATTTCTGACGTGATTAGCGGAGCTGGGAAAGCAGCCTCCAAATTGCACACAGGCTTGTTATGAACTATCACCATCACTAAAACAGACCAAAAAGAAGGAAAACCCCAGGAGAGCTGAGTCCCATCGCAGAGCTGAAAGCCAGGGCTGCAGAGCCCGTTGTTGCGCTAGTACGTCGATTTGGGATGAATAGTTAGAGATACGGTAATTTTCCTAAGCAAGACGTCAGCTGCTTGATGCTCGTTAGTGCTAATGAAAATCATACAGCCCGAGCTTGTGCTCCAGCCAGTGATTCCTCCATGCGCTGCCATTTTCAGTGTCATCTTGGGGAAGAAGCTGGAGCAGAGTCTGAGATATTGAACTTTAAACTGGTGCCAGTTTTAAATACAGCAAAGCCATCATAGAGTATGCAGAAGGGTTTGTCAGGCTGCCCTTGAGTTCTCTCCATCTGGATAAGAAGGAACAAAAGCACCTGCCTTTATAATAGTCCTAAAAAAGCCAAAAAAAAAAAAAAGTACAGAAGTCTCCACCAAACTCCTAAGATAATTTCTTTGGGACATCTGCACAGAGAGAGCTCTCATCCTGCCACATGCCCACAGGGTCCATGTCCCACCGTCCTCTCCAGGGATGGTGACACACCAGCCCCGTGCTGCTCTATGCATGGGCCAGTAAATCTGCTCCTCAATGACATGGTGGAAACTCTCCCTTGACAGCGTGACTCAAACCTTTCTGCTTTCTTATCCGCTGCGGGCAAGAAGCCAGGTTAAGGTTGTGTTGGTCAGGAGTGTCCAGACCACAGGGGTCACACATTTCCTGTGTGATCTTGGCCAGTCTATTCACCTCTCAGCCTTAGCTTCCTTTTAAAGTCTGGGCAATAACAGCCTCTTAGAGGAAGGAAGCGTGAGGATTCGTATGTTAATATTTGTAAGACTCTCGAGGAATATGTTGAGGAGGTCCATAAAAATGTCTAGCAGCAATGAATAATGTTTCTTCTGGGCATATCTTGAATCCAGCCCAAGCTACTATTGTTCCCAGAGCACCTGTGGGTACTATCCCTCAGGGATGCTTTCCTCAGCTCTATAAAAATGGAGAAAATGGGAGGAAAAAAGAAAATATCACATTGCTCTGATGGGTGGAGCCTTCACTCACAACTACGTATATCAAACCTGCACTGAAATCTGGATTCATTCCCAAAGATTTTTTCCATTTTTGGTCTATTTCTTCAGTGTTTCCTTTGGTGACCATGCTAGTAGCTGGCTGGATCTGAAGTATTCCCTCATCTGTTCCATGATTAGCAATCACTGCAGTGTGTGACTCTCTTGACAGGTCTCAGCAGCAGCTTTCGTTTCATGCAGGTCTGGGGCCGAGAGTCCCCACTTGGTTTGGTTGCTCCGTCGGAAACGCCGACTGAATAGCAAAGGTGTCAAGGGGGAAAAACCTAAAGTTTGCACTCACATAACCGGGAAGAGAATTTATCCAAAACATGCTATTTCAGGTGTTATTTCTACATTGAAAGAGTAAGACCACTGTGGAAAAAAAAAGCTTTTATGGAAAAGTGGCTGTGTGATGGTGGGCAGTAGAAGGTGATCCATGATTTTCTAATGAATAGGGTGGTGTTCATGAAACTAAATTTGAAAGTGTTTTCCATTCTAGGGAAGCAGTAGAAAAGCCTGGCTCTTTTAATAAGACATCACTTCACTTGCTTTGCTGGTGTAATTTCTTGCTTTGCAAAGTCATACAGTCTTGCCTGTGCGTGCAACCACTAGCATGGTGTTGGGAGGACTTCTCTGGTTGTCCTTCTGGATGGTTTGTCTTTTCCTGTCCTGATTAAATATGTAGCACTGTAGAGAGTCTGCCTTTCTGCACAGGAGCCTGGAAGTCTTACGTGCAGGGAATAAGAGCCTTTGTCAATGGCATCTATTTTATCAGGACTCCTCGTGGAGGGGTTAGCTCCTGACTGTGAATGTGAGAGTTCGGGAGAAGCTGGAGAAGCACAGCAGGGCCAAAAGCAAAGCACAGGACCTTGTTATTTTGTCCATCTGTGACGAGAAGCCCTTGCCTGAGCAGTAAGAAACAGAGAGGCTGTCACTGCAGATGGCTTGCAACAGCACCTTTGCACCGCCTGCCTCCCTGCTGCACACAGGGATGCCAACAACCAAACACTCATCTGTTCCCGTGCTGCCTGGATCGCACCCGCGTGGCTTGCAAACTGGTGTAAGAGCTCAGCCCTGGCACGGTTACAGGCGCAGTAAAGCAACGGTGACACCATCCTCGAAAGAAAGAGCTGCTGAGGACATGGGAATGGCTATAAATAACTTCAGTTGTGAGCTGTGCAGCCCCCACGCAGACGGGCAGAGATGTGCCTCGGGCCAGCATCCTGAGACTCACGGGTGCTCAGGCTTACCTTTCACAAAGCCAGGAGGGAGAGGAGAGCTGGGTTAGGCTGGACCGTTGATTTTTAAAGCTTGTGAAACGTGGCTGTCAAGCCTTCTGTAGGCATATTTGCACGATGCAGAAGCAAACATAAAACTAGCTGAAGCCCAGGACAGCCCAAACAGGAGTCCTGGAGGGTACAGGATGAGGTCTTCTTGCACTTCTGGGAGACAGCTTGTGAAAAAAGATGTGCTGTGACAGAGGCTGGTTTCTGGAGCTGGGAAAAGAGTGTGAATCCCAAAGCAGAGGGCCCTCGATGAAGCACGGCTTGCTGCCAGGGATTCCTCCTCCCTCCTCCTCTCCCTCCTCCAAGACACGGCCACTGGAAATGGTCCTGCTGATTAGACAGCGTCTGAGCTGACGAGCTGGATGCTGGAACACGGAGTACTGTTCTGATGCCCACGTTTTCAGAAGGAAGTTGAAAAATTGAGGAAGGTGCCAAAAACAGCCACAAAAATGATACAAGGGCTGGAAGAAATGACTTACAAGAGACTTTCAGAGCTTGTACCATTTAGCTTATTGGAAAAAATATTGAGGGGACATTATAGGACATAAGTACCTTCTCTTGAAAAAAAAATAATACTAGCTACTAAAGTGGTCTTTAATCTATCAGAGCAAGGCACAGCAAGAACAAGCGCTGGAGGGCAAAGCCAGACAAACTCCAGCCAGGAAAAAGGATTTGTGTTTTCCCCCTAACTGTGAAGGTAATAAACTGCTCCAGGGAGGGGACCACGCTCCATCTCCTTAGATCCAGGCACATCATTTTCTGATGATGCCATTGGTTCCCGAGTGCTGGACCTTGAACAGATGTGGTCTGCCGTATTGAAGGAGAAAATGCGACAATCCCTTCTGGCTTAAGGCTTTCTCATCATTCACAGCAAGGCAGGAAGAAAGAGACCCCCTGTTAGGTAGCCACAACCCAAGCCCCAGATTTACTACGGAGAAGCCGCCTCACGGAATACGCTCATGTCCTCTGGCAAAACAACCCAAGGTCTCATCTGCAGCCGTGGACCATCCCCTGGTGTTTGAAGAACTGGTGCCCAGGGGGTAAAATGTGGTGGGATGTGACACTGAGCCTCGGTGGTACTGTGGGTAACCTCAGGTCAGACAGACCCACCCGTGAGATCTTTCTCTTTCCAAGCTGGTGCCCCAGTAAAAAAAGCCCTTGCCCTTGTTCCGTGGATAAAACTGGATTGAAAATAGCTCTGGGCTTTGCAAGATGCAAACTCAGAAGCAGCCCCCAGAAACAGGCAAGAAGCAGTGGTGTGGTTGCACATACCTCTGCGGGGCAGGGCTGGCCTAAATGAAGGGCTGACCGGACGAGAAAATGACCTACTGGAAATAACCTGGCCCTGCTCTACCCCTGCGCTGCTTCCACCTGCGTAACGAGGTGTAAAACATTCCCCAGCTGAAACATTAGCTTGTTTTTACTCTGTCTCTGACTAGGTGTAAATACTTACTCAAGGCATGAACAAGAAAAAAAAAATAAAGCTTTAAATGCTTTAACATTCAAGAAAAGTACTCAGTGTACTAGGAGTTTTAGTGATCACTTTGGGAGAGCCAAGTGTCTGAGCA
Organism: Syrrhaptes paradoxus; assembly: GCA_013400615.1. Taxonomy (NCBI): domain Eukaryota; kingdom Metazoa; phylum Chordata; class Aves; order Pterocliformes; family Pteroclidae; genus Syrrhaptes; species Syrrhaptes paradoxus. Next base: position 91,412 of record VZTO01009310.1, on the reverse strand, counting down.
AATTAGCCTTGGATCTGAACAGCCTTGCAAACGGCTGTCTAGGAGTGAGCAAATACCATATTATTAAAGAAAAATGAAAGTAGCAATTGAACTGAAGTAAAGACAAAGAGTTTTGCTCTTGTAGAAGCTTAGCTGTTTTTTTTTTCTTTTTCCTGTGAGTGCTTCTGAGATCAAACCCGATCAGAGCCCAGCCTCTTTTATATTCCTTGGCCTCTGAACGAGTTATTTAGTGAAGGTCTTATGCAAATTACACATGTCACAATCCCCTCTGCTATCGGTTCATTTTGGTTTGAAGATTCTGGTGCAGCGTGAGACTTGTTTGTTCAAGAGCTGCTCCTGCTCTAACCTCCTCGAAGGGCTCCGTTAAACACAGGCGCTTCCTCCTTCGTCAGGAATGCGTCTCCTATTTCCAATAAACACAACAGCTAATTAGTTAGAGACCAGGGACCCAAAGAAAACAAACATGGTTGGAACAGAGACTGCAATTTCTGTAGCCTTTGAAATCCAAAAGAGGTTTTTGCAGCTGGGGAGCGTGATACCAGGCGAGGACCGTCTCACACCACCCCTCTTGGCTCCTGTAAAAGCCCAGACCAAGCTGCCGTAGCAGAGAAGAGGTACGCTCCCCGTGAGCCCAGATTGCTCTGCACATAGCCAGAAACCCACACAGACTTGTACAAATGTGTTCCAGAAGGGCTTTAGCCCCCCCTGGGGTATGATATAAATTTCCTTTCATGAGGTGATGAAGAGGCAACATGCTACCTACTTTCCCTTCAATGAGCTTTCTCCCTTGAACCTGCTGTCAAAGGATTTATTTCTGTTCAGCTGAGCCCTGAATCCTTCCCACATCAGCATGGATAGGATCTGGCTGTCACCACATGGAGCATCACCCCTGGAGCGTTTGCCCAGTGGTCAAAGAAGCCACATCTAGGCTTGCAGGAAACTCAAACCCCCGTGTGCTCACACAAAAGCCAGGGCTGTGCAGTCCTCATTCCCTGGCAGGCTGCCCGAGGAGCCAGATGTGCCTGACACATGGCGGGACTGACCGTGTCACACCATGCGAAGATCCTTGAGCAAGCCTGGAGGGCAGTACCAACAGAGAGAAACCAGCCCGATGTGTGGAGACCAAGTGATACCAGCTGCGGCGAGGCAGTTTGCTCCCCTGCTGCTGGTGCCATCCACAGAGCAAGGCTGTCCAACACCGACTAGACATTTCCGTGCTGTGTTCTGTAGATGTGGCCTTTGGCAAGTTCCCCAAGGCTGTTGTGTGGCCGTTCCCTCGTGGCTGCCTTGGAAGGCTCCTCGCTACCTACCTGACTCCTGCAAGGGTTAGCATCAGGGGACCAAGTCTTACCATGGAGGAACGTGGGCTGCAGACTTCACCGTCTTCCCCAGCTACACTGTCACTGTAATTTTAGCATTGCCACCCGGAGCCTCATTCCTGCATATGGGTCTGGCACCAAGTCCTCACTCCCATCAGCTGTAAATTTCTAGTTGAAGCAATCTCTGCACTGAGCCTGCTCTGCTCGGGGTCTATAGATAGCTAATCTTGCCTGAGACTCCTCCTAGCAACAAATACGTTTGTGCCCAACATGATAGTAAACACGGGAGGTGGAGTAAAAAACATGCAGAGGCAAGAGAGCTGAGAGAGGGGGCTCTCTATCTGGAGCTGAGTAGCTGGCTTGGTTTCTTTTTTTTTTTTTTTTTTTTTTTTTGAGCTTGAACTGGCTTCATCAGCAGAACAAGGCATCAGATGTTTTCCACTTCCTTGTCATCCGCTCTGTAAGACTGTGTCAACTCTGCTAGAGGCAGCAATGATGGCCATGGTCAAGTGGGGAGTGTGGTGCATGCAGCAAACACACAAAACTCCTCTCACCGTTTGCACCCTGTAGTAATCTTGTACCTCTATCGCTCTTCTGCATTTTTTTTTCTATGTGGAGGTCAGGAAGGGGCAGAAGTTGGAATTGCCTCTTTTTTATGCACCCCAATTTGAATGTATTGCAATATCTTTTATTTACACCCATTGGGCCAAATGAATACCCAGCTAAGACCACTGATTTAAATGGCTTTTCAGCACAGGGGGATCTGAGAGGCATCGGAGCAGACAGGTTGTCTCTCACACTTACTACATGAAGAAACTCAGAGTTCTGTTCAGGTCCTTATAACAGAGGTCCCCAACTGCTGCTTTTTTGCAGCCTTCCTTAGGAAGGGCATCCGAGGAAGAAGTATAAGCCAGACTTCAGTAAGGTGAACCCATGTGCTCTCCAGCATACCCCTGGCTCCTTCCCTCCCTGCCCTGAAATCACGCCAACAGCGAATCTCCGTGAGGTTTTGTGGGCACCCAGTCATCTGCCGCTGTTCACACTGGGCAGCCCAGATCCTTCCTTTGTGGCACAGCTGCTCTTCGAGGTTTGGCTGAGCTGGTTCAACTCATGATGTTGGAAGGAAACTATTCTCGTGCTTTTTTCCTGGTGAAGTTAGTTTTCTCTCTGATGGGGTTCGGCAGCCCCGAGGGAAGAGGTAGGACAGCAGAGCTGGGAGCAAGGGAGGGATGGGAGGAGGAGCAGGACCTGTGTCTCCTCCCTGGATCCCAGGAAACTGCGTGTGGGTTAGCACCTGCAAGTAATTTCCTTGGGACTGTATCTGTGTTCAATATGTGAATACTCACTCCAGGCTACTTCACTTCTTTGGGTTGTGTAGAGAAGAGTGGAGGACTTATTCGCTTGTCCCCTGAAGAAGCTCCGTTTGGCCGCTGCTGTGATGGCTCTGCTCCCTGGAGCCAGCTGGTCTTGTCCCAGCACAGTGCTTGGCGTGACTCTGGGCCAAGCCTTGGCCACCAGCCGTATGCTTTCCCATGGGAGAGGACAGATGCCCATCTCCATCTCTGCTTGCTCTCGCCACAAACTAGTGTCCCGTGTAGGTGCTGTGTGATGGTTAGGATGGCATAGTGCCATGCCTACAACCCAGCAGTAAAACCCCACTTGCCAGCTCCAGTCTGTGCCAGGCTGCCTCCCATTTCCAGCTGGGAAGCCGTGTGCTTCGTGCTCATCTGTGAGCAAAGTTATTCACTGTGCCTTCTCCTCTTTGCATCATTAGACCTCAAGCTCCTATGACTTGCAGCTCGGGCTATGGTGATTTGCAGTCACAACCCCCCCCCGCCCCACCCAAGTGCCTCCTCCCTCTGGATGCATTGTCATTAAAAAATCTTTCTAACTTTTGGCTAATTGGCAGAGGTTATGTGCATGCTTCAGAAAAAGGGTAAATCATTATAACCTCATGCCTCTGTAGTCAATTATAGATTGTTTTCCCAGCTCAGCCGATTTGGCAGGCGGCGGCATTGCAGTAAAAAATGAAAGCTTTTCGCCAGTGTGCCTGACGTCTCTGCTTCAGAGCAGCTCAAACCAGAACCCTGTATCTCAGTCCGCACCCCAGTCTGGGAAGAGATGAGCTTTGGATGGGAGCCTGTCCCAGGACTAAGCAAATAGGGCTGGTCTCTCATTCATTCGTTTGCTCTTTTTTGGCCAGGTTGGAGATGCTGCTTCTCAAACGCAGCTGGGCTGTTCTGCTCCAGTGTCTGGGGTCTGCCCCTTAGGACCATCTCTGCAGGAGAGGATGCTCAGGTGGACCCTCACCATTGCTGTGATGCTAGCCCTTTCCTTGGCCCTTGGTTTCCCTTCTCCAGTGCAGAGAGGAGATTCCCACCCACCTCGGCTCCCACATTGACCTCTGGTGCTCCTGAAGGACAATGTGATGTGGTTTCCAACTAGTACAGTGCACACAGAGACCTGGGCACTTGAATTTTCTCCAGTAGCTCAACCTTGCCCAAGCAGCACAACCTTTGTGTCCTGGAACAAATGTTTGAGGAATGTCTGGCTTTGCATTCACAAATACACTTGTCATCTCACCTACTTCAAGAATTAATTCGTAAGATTTTTGCTATTTTTTGCCTAGACACTAGACTGTGCAGGGGCACAAAACCCGGAGAAGCAACCATGGACTGAAGGTCCTGAGTGTCCCTTCAGCCACTATTGCAAAATAGAAGCCGCAGTATTTTTTTTCCTCTTTAGAAACCTGAGCAAAACAAGATATTTGTACAAAAAGCAAGGCTCTGGAGCAGACGTCAGGGCATCACTAGGCAATGTCCAAGTGCTCTGTTTACCAGTCCACCACCTGTTATGGAAGCGCTGATTGTGCGGCCACTTGGGGAATTACAGAGGAAAGCACTCTGGGAGGTTGCTCAAACCAAGGGCAGCCAGACAGTGCCTTCTCGACCATCTGCTACAGAATTTGGTGCGGTACAGCACAGAAATGTGTTTGCCTCTATTCTGCACTAGGAGAAGCCAGGGTTTTCAACCTGTTTCACTCTATGCCTGCTTTTGCAAGTCAGTCCTTGCTTTCACATCACTTCACAAGTGTTGTTTGTGGTTGAAAACCATCCATCTTGCATTTCCCTTTCACATCCCCATAAAAAAGGCTGTCTCGTGTTTTGGGGGCTCCTAGGACACACCACCAAGGCAGTGTTGGATCGACAGATTGTCATGGTGCCACAGAGATGTTTCTGGATGGTCTAGTCCTGAGGTTGCGCAGTGAAACCTGAAGAGGAGCACAAATCACAGTGGGTCTCAAAGGCTGCTGGACTTGGGGTCTTCCAGTGGATAAACTGGAAAATGGCTCCTAACTGGGGATCTTCTGCTTCTTTTGCTAATCTTATAAATGAAAACCCTGAAGTTCTTGGTTGGCTGTGAACACATGTGTCCCTCATCCTACTTGCGGTTCAAGATTTTAAATGGTGTAGAAGATGCAAGGGCTCCAGCCATTTGTCAGCCTGTAAGAGTGCTAAATGTGCCTCTAGCCCATGGGAGGAGACCAAACCCCATCCTCTGAGACTGTGAGCAGCCATCTGCTTCATAGCAGAAGCAAAGAATTAAGTTGTTTGGTCCACTTGGCTTATCCAACAGAACAGTAAAATGCATTTGATATCATACTATTTAATCTCTGACAATATGTGTGTAAGGAACAGATTTGTGAGAGCAGGTAGCTTTGTAACCTTGCTGGGGCAGTGACCAGAGGGGGAGAGCTAATGCTGGAAAAATCGGGAGCAGAAAGAAGGCAAAATTTTTAACAGCAAAAGTGGTTAACCAGTGGAAGTGCTTCTTTACGACCTGTGTGCAAAGCCTTTAAATCACATCTGGATGTTTTTCTAGCTGATAGACTGTAACCCATCCAGAGGTTATGAGCCTGTTAAAGGTATTCCCAGATAAGAGGCCTGAGGGGGCAGAAGAGATGGGCTGTCAACAGCAGCTGCATCTGCTGCTCCTGGTCCCAAACACAGAGAAGGTCGGGCAGACCAGACACCGTAACCTCACCAGCAGTTTGGCAAAGGGCTTCCTCTTCCATCCCCAAACTCTTGGTGCTGACATGAGATGCTGAACAACCATCCCTTTCCTCCTCCCCTACCCAGGGGTCCCTCGGGGTGAAATAACCAAATATTTCTGGAAGAAAAGGGACTGGTTTGTGGTTTCTTGGTAGAGTCATTCCTCATGCCTCAAGGGACAGCAGAAATGGGCTCTTACACTGCAGTAGCAGAAATTTCCAGGAAACTGACAAGATGTTTAAGTTGAAAGAGGG